>CAUYRT010014467.1:0-56190 GCA_963574885.1 Lepilemur ruficaudatus
TAATTGGACAACTAAAAATATGTAGAAAAAATTAGCCAGGCATGGTGGCGCATGCCTGTAGTCCCAGCTACTCGGGAGGCTGAGGCAGAAGGATCACTTCAGCCCAGGAATTTGAGGTTGCTGTGAGCTAGGCTGATGCCATGGCACTCTAGTCCAGGCAACAAAGTGAGACTCTGTCTCAAAAAAAAAAAAAAAAAAAAAAACCCTCTTAAAATGAATTAAGAATATAGAGAATAATGCATATAAACTTGAAAATGTGGAGGAAATGGACAAATTCTTAGACACACACAGCCTCCCTAGGCTCAATCAGGAAGAAATATTAATAAGAATCCCCGAACAGACCAATATCAAGTACCAATATTGAAGCGGCAATAAAAAGTCTTCCAAAAAAAAAAAAAAAACAGTCATGGACCATATGGTTTCACACCCAAATTTTACCAGACCTACAAAGAAGAACTGGTGCCTATCCTGCAGAAATTATTCCACAACATTGAGATGGAAGGCATCTTCCCCAACATGTTTTTATGAAGCCAACATCACCTTGATACAAAAGCCAGGAAAGGACTCAACAAAAAAATAAAACTACATACCAATATCCCTTATGAATATAGATGTAAAAATTCTCAATAAATTCCTAGCAAATCAAATTCAGCTGCTCATCAAATAAAAATAATCTATCACAACCTAGTGGGCTTCATACCAGAGATACAGGGATGGTTCAACATAAGCAAATCTATAAATGTAATTCACCACAAAAATAGAAGTAAAAACAAAGACCATCTGATTCTCTCAATAGACTCAGAACCAGCCTTCAACAACCTTCAGCACCCTTTTATAAGAATGCTTAACAAAATAGGCATAGATAGGACTTACTTCAAAATGATAAAAGCCATATATGACAAACCCACAGCCAACATCATACTGAATGGGGGAAAATTGAAAGGATTCCTGCTTAGACCTGGAACCAGACAAGGTTGCCCTCTATCACCACTTCTATTCAACATAGTGTTGGAAGCCCTAGCCAGAGAAATCAGACAAGAAGAAATAAAGGGTATCCAAATGGGGAAAGAAGAGGTAAAACTATCACTCTTTGCTGATGATATAATCTTATATCTAGAAACCCCCCCCCTCCACAAAGATCCTGCCAAGAGACTACTGGAATTGACAAACAAATTCAGCTAAGTGTCAGGTTACAAAGTCAATGTACACAAATCAGTAGCATTTCATATACAACAACAACAGTCAAGCTGAGAACCAAATCAAAGACTCAATACCTTTCACGATATCAACAAGAAAATAAAATACCTAGGAATACAGTTAACTAAGGAGGTGAAAGACCTCTACAGGGAGAACTACAAAACACTGAGGAAGTAAACAGCACAGTAAAGATGGAAAACCACACCAAGCTCATGGACCATCAGAATCAACATTGTTAAAATGTCTATACTACCCAAAGTGATCTACACATTGAATGCAACCCCTATTAAAATACCAACATCATTTTTCACAGATCAAGAAAAAATAATTCTATGTTTCATAGAGAACTAGAGAAGACCCTGTATAGCCAAAGCAACCTTAAGCAAAAAGAACAAATTGGGAGGCATCCATCTACCAGATTTCAAGCTATACTACAAGGCTATAGCAACAAAAACAGCATAGTACTGGTACAAGAACGGGGACATAGACCAGTGGAACAGGACTGAAAACACAAATATAAAGCCATCTTCATATTGCCACCTGATTTTTGAAAAAGCAGACAAAAACATACACTGGGGAAAACATCCCTATTCAACAAATGATGCTGGGAAAATCAGATAGCCACATGTAGAAGACTGAAACAGGATCTGCACCTCTCACCACTCACAACAATTAAGTAACGATAGATAACAGACTTAAACCTAAGGCATGAAACTACAAAAATTCTAGAAGAAAATGTTGGAAAAGCACTTATAGATACTGGCCTAGGCAAAGAATTTATGAAGAAAACCCCAAAAGCAATCACACAACAATAAAAATATAAAAATGGGACATGATCAAATTAAAAAGCTTGTGCACACCTAAAGAAATATCATTATAGCAAATAGAAAACCTACAGGATGGGAGAAAATATTTGCCTACTATATACCCAATAAAGGGCTGATAACTAGAATCTATAAAGAACTCAGGCAAATGAGCAAGAAAAAATCAGAGAACCCCATTAAAAAGTGGGCAAAGGACACGAACAGAAACTTTTCAAAAGAAGACAAACTGCCAACAAACATATAAAAAATACTCAACATTTCTAATCATCAGGGAAATGCAAATCAAAACTACAATGTGATATCACCTAACTCCAGTAAGAATGACTTTTGTCAAAAAGTCCCAAAACAATAAATGTTGGCATGGATGCAGAGAGGAACACTCATATATTGCTGGTGGGACTGCAAACTAATACAACCTCTGTGGAAAATAATATGGAGATACCGCAAAGAACTAAAAGTAGAACTACCACTTGATTCAGCAATCCTAGTACTGGGTATCTACCCAAAGGAAAAAAAAAGACATTCTATAATAAAGACATCTGCACTCAAATGTTCATAGCAGCACAATTCACAATTGCAAAGTTGTGGAAACAACCCAAGTGCCCATCAATGCACGAGTGGATTAATAAAATGTGATAAATGTATCCCATGGCGTACTACTCAGCCATAAAAAGAAATGGTGAATGTATACCTCTTGTATTATCCTGGATGGAGCTGGAGCCCATTCTTCTAAGTGAAGTATCAGAAGAATGGAAAAACAAACACCACATGTACTCACCATTAAATTGGTACTGATCGATCAACACATATGCACATATGGAAGTAACATTTATCGGGTGTCGGGCAGGTGTGAGGTGGAGGTAGGGATGGGTAAATTCACACCTAACTGGTGTGGTGTGCATTGTCTGGGGGATAGGCATGCTTGTAGCTGTCACTCTGGGGGTGCAGAGACAATTTATGTAACTGAAACATTTGTACTCCTGTAATATTCTGAAATTAAAACAAAGAATATAGAGAATAAAGAATGATTAAAAATAATGTCAAACCAACATGGTCAATTGCCTTAGTGTAAGAATTAAGTACCTCTACTTGGTGGAAAATAGATTGTATCTCACCAACGGAACAGGAATCTCTTGAGAAATAATTGCTAAAAGCTTGTCATACAGCCAACAAAAAAGATGTACTATATATTCTGACTAGAAAAAGCTTTAAGTTAACTAGAATCTCAAACTCAAACATGAAGCTGCTGGAACTTATTAATGCCTAAAATGAGATCTATTTAAACCTATAATTAAATCAAAGGGGAGTTTAATGAGAAATCAATAGACCTCATAAAAAAAATATCTCTGCAGTTCTTATGGTTTCCAAGACATAAAACAGCTTCAACAGTTTCATGGTGCATGTTTGGAGGCAGGTCCCTTGTTTTTGCCATTTTTCCCACTGTTCTTCCAGCTGTCGAATGGAATCTACTCATTCATAGGCAGGATGTGTCCATACCAAGCAATTTGTAAAAACAAATGTAATGAAAATAACAATATTAACGAAATGAGATCAAAGGCAGTGAACATGCATTATTTCAAGTGAATCACAGATGATATTTGGTAATTATCAATGAAATCTATTACAATAGAAACACTGCAGTGAGTTCCTCATACCATTTCTGGGTCACACAGGAAGACCAGTTTTTCAGTATCTGGTACCTGTATCTATATGGGGCTATGTGACTTAATTCCAGCTACTAGGACATGGGGAGCTGGAAATTATATCACTCCTAGACTTGACCCCTAAAACTGCTTTCTGAATCGTACATACTCTCTCTCGTCACTCACTGACCATCTGGATGGGAGGAGACAGTTAAGAACACCAAGGAAGCTCTGAGACACAGCCACAAGGCAGAAGCATCCTGGCTCCCCAAGTCACCACTTATAGGCAAAAAGCCCAGGTAAGCCTCCTGACTTTCAGTTACACATAGCTATTAATGTTCCAACTGGTTTTAAGATTCACAAACTCTTATCAAAATGTAGAGAGTGTGTGCTATTACATTCCTACAAACAAAATCTAACATTGACTGAGCTTAGAGTTTATTTGCCTACGAGGAGGCCAAAGCTAAGAGAAATCCAGTAAACTTCCAAGGTTACACAGCAAGAAGAGACAGAGCTTGGTTGAAATTAGGCATTATCTTTCCAGAGTTCACACAACACAAGTTCATGGAATTCCTGCCCACCACACCCCAGGGACTATGCTAGGTAATTGGGATACAGAGAATGAAGAGAATACCTGACTTAGAGCGACTTACAGTCAAGTAGAGAGATGACTAACATTTTAAGACCTCAGTGAACTACCCTAACACAAAACTAAAACAAAGTGCAAGTGAAATAAAAAGAACTTCCAGACAAATTTTGTACTTCATGGGAACACTGTCACTATTCCTCATTTGACTAAACAGACCCAACTCACAGGCATTACCCTGAGGCCTTCCCCAACCTGAACTCTTGAGGAAATGAAGAATCTAATCATCTAACATCATTTCCTATATCTTGAATATTTGAAGGACTATTAATCTAAGCAGACTGGAGTTTATTTATAAATTAACTCGCTTTTTTAAAAACATAGATTCTTTAATTTACTCTTCTACTCCACAACATGTAATAAAAATAATAATAACTAACATTTCTTAAGCACTCATGTTCCAAGAACTATTCTAAGCTTTTTACAGGTATTCTTTCATTTAATTCTTATAATAGTCTATTAAGAGAGATATCAGGGCAATCTGGCTTTCCAGAAAACACAAAGGGAGATAACTTCCTGCAGTCATACAGTTCACAAATGGTAGAGTCACTACATATAAATTTACCTTAATCTTAAAATGACTGTTCAGCCTTAATATATTTTCTAAAATTTTTTATTGCAGCAAAATATACAAAAAATTGACCATCCTAACCACTTTTAAGTGTACAGCTCAGTGGCATTAAGTACATTCATTGTTGTGCAACCACTGCCACCATGCATCTCCAGAACTTTTCCATCAGTGCAAACTGAAACTCAGAACTCATTAAACAATAAATCCCTATTCTCCCCTCTCCCCAACCCAAGGCAACCACCATTCTACCCTCTGTCTTTGTAAATTTGACTATTCTAGGTAAATGACTTCTTGCTTAATTATTGCCTGCCCACTTAGTTAGCTGCTGCTGATTTCAAGTAAGCAAATGCTACCCTCTTAAGCCTCAACCTGTGTTTTTCCTAGTGCTTCAAATGTTTTTATTTAATTTTTATTTTTTAATTTTTTTGGTCCACTTCACTTGCTGCTTCCTTTGTTAAGCACACCATCTTGTATTTTTACTTGGTGTCTTACTACTAGATCTACTTTCCTGGTCAATCAAGCTACAGCCAATTTTGGTGAGCCACCTTTGATGCATGAGGGATGACTGCCCAAGAGCTAGACACTAATATCCTTTCCAAACATTTAAAGATCAGCAAAAACAAATTCATGCCCAGCCCTCAAAGAGCATATTGTTTAGCATTTGACCAGCACTAACAAAATAACTCTAATAGATATAAACTAAAACCATGGTAAGTGCTATGAAGCAGTGCAGGACACCTCAAAAGTACAAGATATAGTACAATAGGACAATGAGGATAGACTAGAGATGACAAAGAGTGAGTGGAAGTTACCTAGGCTAAGACTGGAGAAAAAAGCATTTTATATTGAGGGCACTGCTTATGTAAGGGCTATGAGGCTAGCAGGAGGATTGTGAGCACAGGGGCTTAAAGAATGCAGAGTGGGCCGAGAGCAGTGGCTCACGCCTATAATCCTAGCACTTTGGGAGGCCGAGGCAGGTGGATCGCTCAAGGTCAGGAGTTCAAAAGCAGCCTGAGCAAGAGTGAGACCCCATCTCTACTATAAATAGAAAGAAATTAATTGGTCAACTAAAAAAAAAAAAAATACAGAAAAAATTAGCCGGGCATGGTGGCACATGCCTGTAGTCCCAGCTACTCGGGAGGCTGAGGCAGTGGGATTGCTTGAGCCCAGGAGTTTGAGGTTGCTGTGAGCTCGGCTGATGCCACGGCACTCTAGCCTGGGTAACAGAGTAAGACTGTGTCTCAAAAAAAAAAAAAAAAGAATGCAGAGTGAAGGAAACCTGGGGCAAGATCAAGCTGGAGAGATGAGCAAAGGCCAGATTACCCAGCGATACACAGGTTTTTGTTAAAGCCACTTGAGACCTACAAGTGATTACAGAAATATCACCAGTAGATCCTGTAGCTCTCACACAACTACACGACTCTAAAACAGGTTAACCTTTTTACTTGGGGGAACTTTCCAGAAGTATAACTGACTTGTTATTTATGTACACCCTGTGGGCAGTTTTCGCTGTAACAGGAGCTATCTAATGAGAAATTTGTCCCTGTCTTTCACTGTGTTAGCAATGACACCACCTCAGCCCTGGAAGACATTCAGGTCTGCCTCAGTTGACTGTTAAAGGCTGTTACGGATGATAAAAGTGTCCCTGATTTACTCATTTTTGTCCAAGGCAGAATACGTAAAATCACTAATGCATCCTGCTGTGTCTGGATTAATACCTCAAACCAAATGGAAAGGCTAAGAGAGAAACTCAAGAAGAAAGTCACCAGGCTTTCTAAGATAGATACTGATGTTTTGTGGGATTTGTTTGCTCAGTTAGGTCTGGAGTCCTAGGGGGTAGGGTGGAAAAGCTGAGGAATAAGATTGGCCTCATCATGCCACTTGGAATCCTATTGACAGTAGCCTTAATGAAATACTATAGGAGATGAATTATACGGATTTGATGCAGCTTTTGCCAGCCAGAATAATTAGAATGGCCAATGGAATGGCATACTCATAGGAAAATTATCCAGAAGCCAAGACAGTGTAGAAACAAGGGTAGATATTATTGTAAGACAATTTTCCATGGGTCTCTCACATTTACACAAGTCCCTGCAAAAACAGAGGCACTGACCATCTTTGTCCTGGACTATCTTTTCAAGAATGTATGTGTAGAAAGTGGCAGCGTTGGAAGGTAGAAACAGTATCTCCCTCTGAAATGAAGGGTTGGTCTGTTTACTGTCTAGTATAATAAAGATAATGTTTCTGTCCAAGGTGAACATCAGACAGGTTTGTTTAGAGTACACTATAAAAGATTTAGTTTCCCTAATCTTGGTTGGGGCTCCTTTTCTATAACATAACCCACTACATGTACAGCATTACTTGGCCCTCTCTGCATTGCCCTGTTGGAATAGGGGTTCAGAGAACTAGTGAGGATGCTAATATTCCTGCTACTGCTTCTGTTGCCAGTGATAAAATCCTTCGTATTTGAACAAGTCAGAGTCTTTTGCCAGCAAACATGAATAGCGGGAAGGTAACTTATTAGCTTGCAAGTAGAGCAAAATCACAGACTTGGTCACATCTCTTGACACTCAGAACCCTCTGGAGTAGATGTTACAACATGTACTTCTCAAATGGGTAAACTGAGGTTCTGCCATGTAGAGTATAGTGTCAAGCTATTCACTTACCTTTTTGATCAATCAAGCTATATCTAAATGTTACAAGTCCAGTTATGATAAATGGTGAATCTATGCCTCTGGCTTGATATTAAATGTTCTTGTCCAAAAAATCATCTTTAAAAGTATAGCATTTATTTATTTGTTAAAAGAAGATTGTTTTATTGACAGGCATTAGCCCTGACATAAGCCTTCTAGTACAAGATTCCCCTGGCCACATTGGCATGTGGTCTAAGTTGTTCCAGACAAAATAAATCCCAAGACTCTTTTTACAGGATTGAGAAAGCATTCTTTACACTTTAGGATGGGGCAGTATATGGTATAAGACCTAGAACTGGGCAGCCATTTTCCTATGAGAGAAAGCATTTTGAAGAAAAGATAACTCAAAAAGATGAACACAGCCAAGACAGTCACAGAAAAATTGTGCTGGAGCCCAGATCAAACCACAGTTGAAGACATATTATTGCTGTATTTTTGGTTACATAGAAAAAAAATATCCTCAACCCAATTTGCAACACATTTCTTGAATCTTGCAACTGTCAGGTTTCTAATTAATATAGTCCACCTGGCTTTAGAATCCATCTTCATAATCACTAACCATACTGTCTCTCACTTTTCCCATTCTCAGCTAAAAAGTTATGACTTGTGGAATACTGCAAAGAATCAAGAAATGAGATTTAAAAATAAAAAAGACAGCAAATAACTATCCCAAAGTTTTATATGTTACAGAAAAGTCTTCCTTTGTCCAGGGCTGTTAGCAAGAAAGCTACTGAAAGATGATACAGCGATAAATAACTACTAAGAACAAAGGAGAAAATAAAATCAACAAAATCTTTCTAAAGCATTTGGCAAAGGCATGAACAGTATTCTACCTACTGTTTATCAGCTATCACGAAATAGATGTCAAGATCCTGTAGTCAGAATCTCAGAGTTAATTTCAACTGGTAAGAGCAGAGTGTGTTTAAAGACATCACGTGCTGGAATGTTTATGCAGACTATGGTACTGAGAAATTAATCTGAAGAGGCAGACACCTAGGGGTCAGATCATAAAGGGCATCATGTTTTGATGTGCAGGTTAATTTGTTTCATCTTTATCCTGAAAGTCAGATGTTTTAATTTGGGAAACATAGACCATATATTTGGAGTATGAGCTCTCTGGGACTATTGCATTGTGGTGTGTGTGTGTATGTGGCAGGGGATGTATACATACATACTGAGAAAGCATCTGTAACTGTCTTTAAATTCTAAAAGGTTTGTAAAAGAAGAAAAGTTATGAAATCTGTTGGGAGATTTCTCTAGGGGAATTTTCTTCAAGGGATGCTTGGAAGAGATGAGTCTGGCTCCTGGACCATATATGGATTGGGCAGGCAGCACATGATACTGAAAGAAGGAAAATCAGGTAAGAGACAACAGGAAGTGCTTTAAAAATGATACAAATGGCACTTACATCAAATCAGGAAGCTCAGCAAAAAAGGTTCCTGCTGAGTAAAACCAATAGGCAACAATGTCCTTGTTATAATTACGTATAACCATAATGGATCTGAGAATATGTACACATTTTAAATCACCAAGGATATACTTACAAAGAATAGCATCATATACATAGGTAGTTTGCTGATAAATCTCTAAATTAAGTTCAAATAATATTAAGCCTGAGATTGGTTTAATTTCACATTTTAATAAATGTCTTTTAGTTTGCAGATGATACTAAATATTTCTGGCTACTAAAATGTCAATCTCAGAAATAAACTGCAAGAAAATCATACAAGGCTATGTGAGTGGGAAGAAATATGAGCAAATATTCTTAGCCAAAATAACCCAAGCTATATTTGTATGATGATAACTTACAATGTAGGAAAAGAATAATTATGCAAAGGGCAATATACCAATGAAAAGATGCTCAAAATTACTAACAAGAAGAAAAACATAAGACTGTTTAAACTGAAAATGAGCAAAAATATTAAGGTCTGAAAATACCAATATCAACAAGGAAATTGGACTATTCTTACACTGCTAGTGGAAGAAAAACTTGGCAAAATGACTTTGGAGAGCAATGTGTTAACAATTAGTAAAGTTGAAGATATTTATATCCATAGTAGACAGAATAATGGCCACTCCAAGCTGTCCATGTTGTACCCTGATACCTATGAATAAATTATATTTCATGGCAAAAACTGATTTTGCAGATTTAAGGAACTGAGATGGGGAGACGATCCAGGTGAGCCAGGTGTAATCACAAGGATCCTTACAAGAGCCAGAGGTGAAAAGGTCAGACTTAATGCAAGATTCGATATGGTATGCTGTTGTCTTTGAAAATGGAGGAGGGGCCGCATGCCAAGGAATGTCTCTAGAAGCTGAAAGAGACAAAAGAACAATTCTTTACAGATTCCAAAGGGAACCTAGCCCTGCCCACACCTTGATTTTAGCCTAGTGAAACCATTTCAGACTTCTGACCTCCAGAACTGTAAGAGAACAAATCTGTGTTGTTTTAGGCACTAAGTTGATATCACTTTGTTATAGCAACAATAGAAAACTAATAAAATACGCTTTGCCTAGAAATTCCACTCTTAGATATAGGGTCTAGAGAACGTATCACACATGTACACAAGAAAACTTATTCAAAAATGCTACTGCAGCATCTTTATTAAAACATAAAACTAGAAACTACCTAAATACCTGTCACCAAGCAAGAGAATACACTGAGATGTGATCATATAAGAGAGCACTATGAAATAATCAAAATGTATAAAGTAGAGCTACATGCGATAACGTGGATATATCTCTAAAACATAACACTGAATGAAAAAATTGAGTTTATTTTTTAAATTAGAATTTAAAATACTAAAATATTACATGTGTGTCTATGTAAAATATTTATATATTGAAAAAATACACACAAAAATAATAAACATTAAACTCAGACATGATTCCCTCAGAACAACAGGGCATACTGGTTGGAGGAAAATTTGAAGCAAATATAACAAAACAATGAGATTTGGTAAAGCTGTGTGGTAAGTATGCAGTTGTTCTCATCCCATTTTTTTATATCATTGATGATTCCAATGGTTTCAGAATCATCATCCTACAGCAACCTCCCTTCCCACAATCACCAACCCTTAAACCAGTCAAATGTTCCCAGAAATATATCAGAACACAATGTTGTGTTTTCTCATTTAAGCACTGGAAACCAAATAGAAAATTTATATAAAGCTCCCTGTACTCAGGTGCTATAGCTCAAAAAAAAAAAAAAAAAGAAAGAGTTCAGGAAAATGCAAGTTTTGGCAGCCTTATGAAAGAAGTATAAAGCAGGTCTTCAAATTTTTCACTTTAGAATTTCTGTAAACCCTTAAAAATTGAGGACCATGCAATCTTTTTGTTTATAGGGGTCATATCTATCAACATGGACGTACTAATAATTAAAACTCAGACATATTTGTAAATATTAGTTTATTTAAAATAACAGTACTATAACCATTACACATTAAAACATAAATATGTATGTTCTAACACGTAATGTTAAAAATATTTTCAAAAATAAAAATAATGAGAAGAGTGACATTCTCCTACATCTTTGTAAATTTCTTTATTATAAAAGCCAGCTGGATTCTGCTGAGATGTACTGCTTTAGAGGAAGTATATAATCTGGTCTCATGTAGATCTGTAGACTTCATGAGCCCCAGAATGACTTTGGGGACCTCCAAGCAACCTCAGACCAAATGTTGAGAACTGCTAGTATAGAGAAAAGTCTTTGTCCTCAAAAGTTGAATAAGAATCTGACCAAAAGCACAACAATGTTACATGAAAACAGGCTAAAAATTATCTGGTAACCTGAAGACTAATGAAATGACAGAATAATTATAATCTTCACCCACAATACATACTCATCCTAAAGATTAAAAGAAAGCATTCTGAACAAAAATAAGTGATAAACTTAACATGCTTAAATAAATAGCAGAACATGAAAAATAAATAATTTAAAAGAAATCAGATCATTTTGTTCAAAGAACTTTGAAATATTAGTAGGTTATAAACTCATGATGGCTAAAGAATATAGTGAAATTTCCATTCTCGTAAGTGTTCCTGGCCTAAAAGTAGTGAAGATGTGCTAAACAAGTAGAAAAAAAAAATTCTTTCTTTATTTTACCTACTATTTACTGCCTATGAAAGAGAAAAAACAGCTGAGAAAAAATTAGGATGCCAACTAATTTACAAATTGTGGAATAGAACTTTATGATCAAATTGAATGGGACACACTTTAGGCAATAATCCTTAATAAAGTATGAATAGTTTAACCTCAATGTGTACTTGGTATCTAAGTAAGGTTATTCAGTCCAGAAATCAATCAATGAGAGCATATTTAAAACAATAGTAGCAACAGCACTACCACCACCCCCTTGGTACTTTGGGGAGTACAGGAAGAAGCATAAATAAAGAACAGTTACAAGTTCATAGCCCATTTTCATTCTCTTAGCATAAACCTCAGGGTATAAGAGCAACATTCTCTGGGCCAGCTTCAAATAACTCCTGATAGAAATATAACTATCTGAGGCTTATTGCTAACATAACTAACCTGGAGTTTCTCTGACGAAACTCTAGAAGGGATGAGTAGGAGCAGGGAGTAGCTCCATATTCTGGGAGATAATTAACTCTATGTCAATACACTCACAGCTTCTCCAATGTATGAGATTCTTGGTTTAAGTATTAATTCTGTAACACTGCCAGAAAATAAATGCAATTACTTTTCTTCAAATGAACCATTTAAAAGTCAACCATAGGTTTATTTTTGAATAAGCTTTCCTCTGTCATTTAAAAATCAAGTGAACAGTTCTTAGTGGGAATGCTTTCAACTTTTCCCCAAGAACTGGAACAAGACAAGAGTGCCCACTGTCACCACTTCTATTCAACATAGTGCTTGAAGTCCTAGCCACAGCAATCAGACAAAAGGAAGAAATTAAAAGAAAGAAAGAAATCTCTGGGAAAGAGAAGGTCAAACTATCACTTTTTGCTGAAGATATGATCTTATATCTAGAACCCCAAAGGATCTACCAAGAGACTCTTGGAATTGATAAATTCAGCAAAGTCTCAGGTTACAAAATCAATGTACACAAACCGGTAGCATTCCTATACACCAACAGTCAAGCTGAGAGTCATATCAAAGATTCAATACCATTCACAGTAACTACAAAGAAAATAAAATACCTAGGAATATACTTAACCAAGGAGGTGAAAGATCTCTACAAAGAAAACTACAAAACACTAAGGAAAGAAAACCAGATGACGCAAACAAATGAAAAATATATGCTCATGGATCGGTAGAATCAATATTGTTAAAAAGGCCATACTACTCAAAATGATTTACAGATTCAATGTGATTTACAGTTTCAATCCAAATACCAATGTCATATTTCACAGATCTAGAAAAAGTAATTCTGTGCTTCATTTGGAACCAGAAAGGAGTCCAAATAGCCAAAGTAATCTTAAGCAAAAATGAACAAATTGGGAGGCATCACATTATCAGACTTCAAACTATACTACAAGGCTATAGTAACAAAAATGGCATGCTATTGGCACAAAAATTGAGGCATAGACCAATGGAACAGAACAGAGAACCTATATATAAAACCATCCACATATAGCCTACTGATCTTTGACACAGCAGACAATATTCACTGGGTAAAAGAATTTCTATTCAATAAATGGTGCTGGGAAAATCAGACAGCTCCATCCAGAAGAATGAAATAGGACCCATATCTCTAATCACTCACAAAAATTAATTCAAGAAGCCTAAAAGACTTAAATGTAAGGCATGAAACCATAAGAATTCTACTGGAAAACATAGGAAAAACTCCTATGTAAATTTCTTTGCAAAGAATTTATGACTAAGACCCCAATGACAGTTACAGCAACAACAAAAATGAATAAATGGGACTTCATTAAATTACAAAGTTTCTGCACAGCTAAGGAAATAATCAACAGAGCAAATAGACAACCTATAGAATGGGAGAAATTAGCAAACTATATATCTGATAAAGGGCTAATAACCAGAATCTATAAAGAACTCAAGCAGATCAACAAGGAAAAAACAACCCCATTAAAAAGTGGGCAAAAGACATGAACAGAATCTTTTCAAAAGAAGATAGACAAATGGCCAATAAACATTATGAAAAAATGCTCAATGTCACTAATCATCAGGGAAATGCAAATTAAAACCACAATGAAATATCACCTTACCCAGTTAGAATGGCTTTTATTAAAAAGTCCAAATGGCGTGGATTCAGAGAGAAAGGAACACTTACACATTGTTGATGGGACTGCAAATTAGCCCAACCTCTTTGGAAAACAGCATGGAAATTCCTCAAAGAACTAAAAGTAGACCTACCATTTGATCTAGCAATCCCACTACTGCATAATTATCCAAAGGAAAATAAGTCATCTTATTTAAAAAGACACCTGCACTCCAATGTTTATTGCAGCACAATTCACAATTGAAAAGACCCAAAACCCAAAAGCCTATCAATTCATGAGTGGATTAACAAAATGTGGTATATGGATACCATGGAATACTACTCAGCCATAAAAAATTATAAATTAATATGTTTTGTAACAATTTGGATGGTGCTGAAGACCATTATCCTAAGTGAAATATCTAAAGAATGGAAAAACAAACACCACATGTGCTCAGTGTTAAATTGGAACTAACCAATGAGCACACATGTGCAAAGACAGAAGCAAAACTCAGAGGAAATCAAGCAGAGGGGAAGGCTGAGGAGGGAGTGGGCAAAAACATACCCAAGGGATACAATGAACACTATCTGGGTGATGGGCACATGTATAACCCTGACTCAAGCATTACAAAAGCAATCTATGTAACCAAAAACATTTGTACCCCCATAATACTTTGAAGTCTGAAAAAAATCAAGTGAACAAATTAACCAGATAGAATATTAGCAGTAGCTAAGTTCAAGATAAAAGAGTAAGTTAAAGAATAATATTCTTTTTAGTATTACCAATTAAACAAATTAGTAAATTAGCAAGGCTGCAAGATATACATAGTAAATTTTTCCATCACAATTTGTATCTAGCATGGGAGAGGTCCAGTGTATCTTATTGGAATCTACCACGATTAGCATAAGCTTCTAAGTTTCAGATTCATGCGTTGATTATCAACACAGTACATTAAAATTCTGGAACCACTCCCAGAATTTTTTGTTAGCTGAAAACCAAGTATATCCCTGCAAGAGGCTGCTTCTTTCCGTGATTAATGCACAGTTTGCTTTTCAACAGTTTTAGCAATACATTTCGGAGTTTGTATTTCATTGGCATAGCACTGTGACATCAATTCTCAAAGTGATGTGTTTTATTAGCATAATGGGTGAGCAATTTTCAAAAGAACTTTGAACAAAATACAGTCAAATATGATTTATTTTAATTTTAAACAAATTTTTGACACTTAGCACCTTAAAGAGGGAAAGAAGGCCATAAAATTATAATGGCTTATCTTCGAATGCAGGACCATAGCACCCAGGAAGCTGTTATTATTCAAAATAACTGAGGTGAGATTGTTCCAGAGCTAAAACTTTTTCACATCTTAGAAAGGTAATACGGCACATATACCACATATTATACAACTCTGTCTGGAGTATTAGCGTATCATGCTATAATCAAACACATTCATATTCCTGAAGTGAAACATACAACATATATTAACTGGAATAAGGACTATAAACAGCTTCTTCACATCATTTCAGGTTTGGCATTCCAATTAAGTGAGATATGGGGTGGGGGGCAACCGTACCAGTCAAAAGTCTTTTGAGTTATATGTGAATACCGCAGAAAGCGAGCAAAATTAACTAGAAGAATACTGTGGATATAATAGAGAAAATGAAAACATATGAGCAAAAATAAAATGACATGAAGGAAGAAAAAATATAATGGAAGGAAGTTAAGCAAAAAAGGTTCCAGTTTTCATAGTATAAATAATCAGAAGGGCCTTTAAGATTTCATGGTCCAACATACCCAATGCGCCAACAGAAAGATCAAAATCATACAACTGGCTATCGAGGGAGACTAAAGAGGACTTGGGCTACTTCCTTAGTTTGTTTTTATTACCATTGTGAGAGGCAGAATGACAACTGTAAGATGCCCATACTCTAATCCCTAGAACCTATCAATATGTTACATGGCAAAGGGAACTTTGAAGGTGTGGTGAAGGTTGAAAACCTTAAAATAGGAATGTTATCTTAGATTATCCAGGCAAGCCAAATCTAATCACAGATGCTCTTTTTAAAAGCAGGGGATTTTCTCTGGCAGGAGTCACAGAGATGTGGCAGAAAACAAAAAAAGCTGGAGAGATTTTAAGCGTGAGAGGCACGTGACCCAGTGTTGCTGAGGGCAGAGGCGGTAAGACACAAGAAAGGCATTTAAAGGAAAGTTAAGCCGACACCAGCAGCAAGGACTGGCCTACACTGACTGCCAACAAGGAAACAGCAACCTTTGTCCTACAACTGCAAGCAATTGCAGCTAACTGCAAGACCTGAAACTATGAAACAATTCAAAGAAAACATAGGGAAAATGCTTCAGGACATTGGTCTGGGCAAGGACTTCTTGAATAATGCCCCCAAAGCTCAAGCAACCAAAACAAAATTGGACAAATGGGATCACATCAAGGTAAAAAGCTTCTGCACAGCAAAGAAAACAATTAACAAAGTGAAGAGAAACCCCACAGAATAAGAGAAAATATTTGCAAACTACCATCTGACAAGAGATTAATAACTAGAATATATAAGTTGCTCTAAGGCAATAGGGAAAAAAATCAAATAATCCAATTAAAAATGGGCAAAAGACTGAATACACATTTCTCAAAAGAAAACACACAAATGGCTAACAGGTACATGAAAAAATGCTCAACATCATCCATCAGAGAAATGAAAATCAAAACTACAATGAGATATCATCTCACCCCAGTTAAAATGGCTTTTATTAAAAAGGCAATAAATACGGGTGAGGATGTGGAAAAAAGGGAACCCTCATACACAGTTGGTAGGAATGTAAACTAGTGCAAACTTGATGGAGAACAATACGGAGGTTCCTCAAAAAACTAAAAAAGAGAATTACTGTATGACCCAGCAATCTCACTGCTGGGTATATATCCAAAGGAGTAGAATTCACTACATCAAAAAGATACCTGCACTCCCATGTTTATTGCAGCACTATTCACAATAGCCAAGATTTGGAATTAACCTAACTGCCCATCAACAGATGAATGGATAAAAAGATTGTGGTACATATACACAAGAGAATATTACATAGCTACAAAAAAGAATGAAATCCTGCCATTTGCAACAACATGGATGGAACTAGAGAACATTATGTTAAGTGAAATAAGCCAAGAACAGAAATACTAATCTTTCATGTTCTCACTCATATGTGGAAGCTAAATATTAAAATCAATTGATGTCATGTAGACAGAGAGTAAAATGATGGATACCAGAGGCTGGGAAGGGTAGCAGGGAGTAGGGGATAAAGTAAGGATGGTTAATGGGTGCAAAAATATAGTTAGTGAGATAGAATGACCAATATTTGATAGCACAAAGTGACTAGAATCAACAATAAGTTAGGGTATACTTTGAAATAACTAAAAGAGTGGAATTAGAATCTTCCTAACACAAAGAAATGTTAAATGCCTGGGGTGATGGATACTCCAATTACCCTGATTTGATTAACTCACATTGTATGTCTGTGTCAAAACATCACATGTACCCTATAAAGATATACAGCTATTATATACTCATAATAATTTAAAAATTTTTTTTAAAAAAAGAATGAGCTTGGGAATGGATTCATCTCAAATCTCTGTAAAGGAACACAGCTGCCCTAGCATCGTGATTTCAGCCTTTTAAGATTCTAAGCAGAGAACCCAGCTGAGCCATCCTGGGCCTGGATTGTTGAGTTTATAATTGACTACTGTTTTACATCACTAAATTTGTGGTAATTTGTTATGGCAATAATAGAAAATGAATACAGCCATCCCTGTGAAAAGTGACGTTGGTCAACTCCAGTTGTTGGTTGGCCATAGGGAAAGAAATATTACAAATATGAGCTTAGGTGAAGTCAAACAGAAAAAGGCAACAGGGATAATTAAACTTGGCAATATTAAAGTGCAATTAAAATGTGCCAAAATATTTTTTATTGAGTATCTACTACATCCTGGCAGAGTGTGTTGAAATTTATATAAACAATTATTTTTGACCAAAGCTCCACTTTTCTGATACCTGTGGTATTACAAACAATAGGAATTATAACTTTATGATTCTTTTACACAAACTGGTTTATACAACTGAATCCATGGGAAGAAAATACAGGGTGTCCCAAACTCATCATACATAGGGAAAATGGGAAATTGTAGCTAAATGTATCTTTATTTACAAAATATTCATGACAAAATTTTTCCTTTGTATGGAGACTTTTGGTACACCCAGTAGTATATTCTCTCAGAATATACTAAACATACTCAGAAAAACACTGAGTATGTTTCAAAGATAAATCAAGCCAGTCTAAGGGAAAAGCTTTTCATTCAAACTGACTTATACTCCAGCAAACATTCAAACACCATTTAGCAAGGGATTAGATAGGAAAGACTTATTTATGGAAGATAATGTTACTTAAATACGAAATATTGACAATTTGAACTTCAATGCATAATGGAGTTATGTCTCAGCAGGAATAAATTGACTAAATTTTTGTGTTCATTTAATGCATCTTACAAGACACAAAGATGATTGTGTAGTGAGCAATGTTATTTAATAGCCCTGGATTATCTTATTATTGTTTAAACTATATAAGCCAATGCAGTGTAAGTATACTGATCTCTTCTAGGATTCCAGATCTTAGAACCCAAAACCTAAATAAAAAAAAAAAAAAATACATAGTATACACTATACTGTCTAATTCCTTTTCTGAAGAAGGGCCCATAAGTATAAATTAAGCCAGATGAACATTATTTGATAATTGGAGACTGATTTCAAGTTCAAAGTTCAAATGCCTAACTTTTTATAGAAATTACAAGTACTATTTTCAACCATTTTCAGTGCTATATTGCAGAAAAGTTTCCAAAGCTCATAGAAGCCAAGGAATTCAGTAACCAAGCACATTAAATGAATTTAATATCACCTGAGTGCTACATAAAGTTCTTTTATTTTATCATCACACTTACTAACCATAAAATTCAGACAGAACTCTCCAATGTTTCAACAAATATCAAAATGATTCTAGGCCCTTAGGTAATTTAAAACTTTTCCTAGGCACGTTTTACTTCCTTTTGTGATAAATTTCCTTATTGCAAACTACATTTCCCAAATCAAGATGTAGCTTTTTTCAAACCATATTCGAAATAGGAATCATCTTCTCAAAATTGGCTATGCAATGTATATAACTCCCTTAAGTTTGTCAGGTAATATTGGGCCTAAAAATTTCTAACTGGTTACAATTGTTTTTTATTTAAACTGTTAACTTAAACATAACAAACTAGAAAATTAGAAAATAAAGAGCAAACAAAATTTCAACCTAACCATAAAATTCTGGACATGTGTACTAACATGTACATGTTCAGAACATGAGGGACATGTCATGGCCATACTATTAATATAAAGGCAGACATTCAACCAGTACCTTATGTTTACATTTAAAGGATATTTAGTAACTACAGCTGTATATTCAATAAAAAAAAGTAACTGATAAAATTCAGGAAGCATCCTCATTCTAATAGCTACATTTAGGTTTAACTCTGCATTATCTCATATTTAATGTTTGGTATTTATGATATATTTCTTCTGAATTGATGCAGCAAATCAATAAAATGGGTCACCCACTACACTCCATGATTTTCTAAGTTATCATCCAACTGCATTTGTGGTTTTCTTGAGTAAAGCTCCAATCGAAGAGGTTTAAAGTATCTTCCTGAATAACAGTCACATTCTTTTCCCTTAAAGACTCTGGGTACATGCAACAAACTAGAAATAGGTTTACATCTGCCTGCAAATGAGCATTGGTCCAGAGGATGCATCTGGCCAGGCTTGAAAGAGAGCCACAGAAAACCAAGATTATTAATAAAAGATGATAATCCCTCTAGAACTAAAGCTAATGAATATGCCTCAGGACACAGATGCTCTTTGCCATATGATTTAAAAAAAAATTTCAGACTGTCCTTTCAGGATTGAGTTAGTTTAAAGCAATAATTCAGGTTTGATATTTTCTTGGCCCTCACAGTTTACTGCTGTTGGAAGTGTGTGCTTTGCTTAGAGTAAATGGTAGCTCATCCCAGATAACAGAAAACCTACAGGTTTTTGATTGAGAGAAGTTTGCACCATGTTAATCATATTCTTCCCAGCTAGGCATTGCTTAGGCACATCAATACATTTATTAGTCCTAGTATCAAGCACACCATCAAATGATAACCTAGCATTTATTTTTCACTTCTTGCTACCCCACTAAAGCAACAGACACCCCACATTTTGAGTGTATAATTCTTCTCACATGAGCATGTCACATGAGAATTACACATAACAGGAAAGAAGAACCAACTTTTTATTATAAGAAGTTCAATGGGAGAGTGAAAACAAGCATTAAAAGGTGAAAAGTAAAAAGCCAGGGAAGCAATTAGGAGAAGATGATTACAAAAGTAGCAGATGCTCATTTCTAAATTTCATCATGTGTAGCTCATAGACTTGAAATCTTATGCAGCTGAAGGTTAAAAATGGGGCTGGGGTGTGAAAACTCACTTGTTGAAGCCATTCAGAATTGAGAATAGTCAGATAAATCCAAGATTCTCATGACCTCTGGCAGCATTCACATCTCATCATGGTGATAAATGTTCCGTTGATGCTTTGGAGAGCATCGATCACATCCACACGGACTGCCCTTGCTGTAAACCACCTCAGTGATTTATACGCATGGGCAGCCTGATTGTGCCCTTTCAGCTTGCTGCACGCAACAGAAGGCCTCCCAGGTCATTTAGGTGAAAGAAACTTTCATTTGCTGTTCAATCCCATCTTTTTGGCACCTGAATTCTCATTATCTCACTCACACCCCTAGCAAGGATTTGGCTATAAGGTTTGAGTATCTGTCAAAACCCACCTCTTCCTTGCAAGATGTTCCTGAAAAATTTGTCACGAAATGATTTGGTAGTTCCCTACATGCATAAGGTAACATTTTGGAGTTTTATTTTTGTCAAGGAACTTGTAAAATCAAATCTATTTTATAGATAATCATCTGTAGCCTAATCCTAGTGGGCACAGCCGCTTCCCCCTTTAAAACAAAACTAAAAATTCAATGGCTTCTTTATACATACAGGGTTAAGTTTTAACTGTTTGCGTCTACATTTTCAGCCCTCCTTAATCTAGACCAGGGTTTCTCAGCCTCAACATTATTGACATTTTTGGCCAGATAATTCTTTGTTGTGCTAGACTGATCTGCACATCCAACACTGTTTAGGAACATGGTGTCCCCTGCCAACTAGAAGCCAGTAGTAACACCAGCCCCCACCCTCCAGTTGTGACAACCAAAAATGTCTCTAGACATTGCCAAATGTGACCTCAGGGACAAAATCACCCCAAGTTGAAAAATCACTGACCTAGCCCTGAACAAAACCTTTCTAAGAATCTTCTAACAAGAAACTCCTATATAAAGTTTCTGATCCAGCAAAACTCAACTGTTCTGTCTAGAACACTGTCTGACTTTTCTTGTTTTTATATTTTTCCAGAATGTCCTACCTATATCTTCTTCAGGATACACCTTATATTCCAAATTCTAAAAACTTTTTTAGACATGTTAGTTTGATTCCTAGGATTTATTTATTTTTTCAGTGATCTTGATTTTATCCCTGGCACTAGATTTAGTGATTACAACCTTCCACAAGACTCCTAATCTGTAGCCTATTTCTCATTATTTAATGAGAATTATAACATTTAGCCTGTGTCCCTGGTTATCATGAGAAGCAGGTAAGATCATGTACATGCACATGCTTTGACAACTAGGATAAGAAAAGTATAAAGTATGATCAATAAATCATAAAATGTTCTCTGATATTTCTGGCACAGTTGTTATTCAGCTCTTTTTATTGTGATTTATATGTTCACAATCTTTATATGTTTTTTGATTTATTTATTCACAAATCTTCAAATTTATTATATGAAGACAAAGAGCATTCCTAGATTAAAAGAGTTTTCAACAAGGACCAGGAAGATTTGGCATTTAATAAATATTTGTTTAGTTGTTTCATTTATTTAACTGTTTACTCACACAAACATTTCTGGAAAAGATAATTTAATTTTATATTCCATTTCTTCCAATAGTCAACTACTCACACCTAATAAAGTTCCATATGGTAGAAAAGATAATTTTGACTACCCAAATCACCACCCCAAAGCTGGTATTTCATTAGGAGCCCTGAAACCAATTCTGAGAGTTTAGGAAATAGCAGTAAGACATATTTGAAGGAAAGAAAGTGAATACAATGAGGACTAGGATGAGAGTAAGTACCAATGCAGTCTCCCCTTATTCCACCCTATCCAGCAAACAGCAAACTTCTACCCTTCTTTTCAATATGTTTGCCTCCATTAGCAGTGGCAGAGCTGTTTACATTTATAAAAGCCTCCAAAGTCAGCACTAAGTATGGCTCCAAATCAGATCTGCAGAATCTGGCTCACTGTTGCATGAGTATCTTTATTATTTGAAGACAAATTTTGGGGTACAGCCAAGTCATTCAGATAATGGTTAGTGAATGAGGCTGATAATCAATTTGGGTAACACTGCACTTAGTAAAAAATTAATTCTACAGTGTTAACCTGTATGACTCAAAATCTCAATGCAACTCCAAAACAGAAGTGACAAAAATGTTTGGAAGAGCAGCAACATTTATTGAACACGGTTGTAACCTCTTACATAGTGATTATTTTAAAGCAATATTCATTTGTATATTTTAGTTTTGACAGTCCATTATAAAAAGTCATTAAATAAAATCAGAGCTCACATGGGCAAAAGCAACTATTAATAGTTATAGTACCACATTCGAAGTGGAAAAAGAATGATATGGAATCAAGCCAATGGTGTCCTGCATTTTACCTAATAAGTTTGTTCCTGGATAAGTTCTATTTCAACTTAAATACTTAACAATGTTTTTAAGGAGTTTTTAGTAAATACTATCATAGAACACAGGATCTTTTTTTCTAATTTGGATTATATGTAATCTAAAATTCCCAGGTGAATTTACTCAAAATTGAGGTGATTTACTCAAAATAGGCAATAAGCAACACAGATTATCGTAAGTAAGTCAAGGTAGACTTATTTAAACACCATTACAGTCTCTAATGTTGAGACGTAACTTTCAAGAACAAAATGCACACTCTAAATACGGTGTCTGTATTTCCTACTTACATTAAGCAATGAATACTCATGAGTGGCCCCTTTAAAAACAGACCATAGTTCACTGAAAATTGTTCTCCAGCATCACAACGGCAAAGATTAGGGGAACCATCTGAGTTACAGATCAAATCTGTACATAAATATACAGAAATGCTCTTGTGGTTTATAAGGTCTATCTAGGATAAGAGCCTTTTTAAAAAAAAAATCAATATGTTCCCTAATTGATCCACTAGAATTTTCATTTTGACAGTGAGTCAGAAATAGTATCTTGCTGATTTAATTCGGCTCTTTACAACAGTGCACCATGATTCAGATGTGGTTAGAAGGAAATCTATTGAGATTTAGAGTTGGATTTTAGAGGCTATTTGAGTTCTGAAACAGCAAACTGTGACAGCTAACTGATAACTTCAAATTGTTGACGAGATGTAGAGTTAGGCCATCTTCCCTGGAGTTAAAGAGAGAGGACTTACAAACCCACATCCTCATAATGTACCCAAACAAAGACATTTCAAAAACATGAGGCTATGAGAACCAAGGCACATAAATCTGTATAGATCCAATGGAAACTTAAAATGTTACTTTTTTAACCAATGAGATTGATTTTTTAAATAGCTAATGGTTTCTAGACTCTTAAAAGGTAATGTTTAATGGCATTCTGTAGTGTTTGCTTTAATGTTGTCAAATTTGCTAAAGCAAGAATTCTTTTATAATACCTCAATATCAAAACTAAAGATATAATAGACTAAAAATGCTTACCAATGAAAAGAGCAAGTTACAGTGTTCTTCCTATATAAATTTTTTTAGCTAAAAAGATAAACCTCAAACTCCCTTTTCATCAAAAGATATATGATCTTAAAGTCTAAATAGGCTATACGTTAATATTAAAAAGGGTCGTATTAACCCATTAGAGACTACCTAAATTCAATACAGAGGTGAGAAAACCTCATGTAAATGAGGAGTATTTTGCTTGTAATTTAGTCTGTCTCCTCTAGCAGAAAGATTATTGTCTTTCCCAAGAATAAAATCTTTAAGAGAAAAGGGTTACGATAAAGAAAGGAGTCTAAGGTCAAGGAAAATAAACCCAGTATAAAAGGCTCCAAACTATACTAAATAAAATAAGCAGTTGCATTTCTAGACAGCTTGTCAAATTTCAAATATTTCCATAGTTCTGAAAGTAAAGGACTATCACAAACTCATGTTTAAAAGTCTTTCAAAAGCTAACACTAATATGGCCGTTATGATGTGCTAGGCTCTTTTTTACATTATTTGTATCTTTTTAATTCTCCTGGTAACAAGTTGGTACTACTAAAACCTCCAAGGTCACACAACGAGTAAATAGGAGAAGGATTAGCCCATGCTCTTAGCCACCACTGAATACTGCCTCTACTGAGATAAGCAACTGCTTATCTATAAGGAAAGAACATGCTCTATTCCTTTCTAAATTTAAGATGACTAGTAATCACAAGCAAAGGTTTAAACTCAAACAACAGGTGCAGATTCTAACCCATTTACCATGGGGGATCTTAGGAAATAATCAGTTCTTTGAAGATTAAATGTAAAGCAACAGTTATCCCTATTCCCCTATAAAAAAAAACAGAAAAGTACAATTGATTAATCAAGAACTTACTAAATACCTAGCAAGTGCCCAGTACTGCTATGTACTGTAGGGAATATAAGACAAGTCATAGGTATGTTATTTGTCCCATCGTACACTAACAAGGTTTCTTCCAAATATCTTGCTGGGTGCAAGAAGAAATAGACCAGAAACAAATTATTAAGGAATAAGTTCATAAGTAATGACATTCAAATAATTGCACAACAAACAGTAACTACTTTAAAAATTCTAACTTCTGCTTTGGAGGAGCATTGCAAAGTTACCACAGCTTACACTTTCCTATCCACAGTTAACAATGTCTCACACAAGCTCAAGTAAGACATCAAAAAATCTACTTGAAACGAATATCCATATTCCTTCATAAATTCCAACTGTAATCATAAATAGGTAAAGAACATGCTAAGTTTGTTTTAAATGTGTATTAATGCAAGATTTGAGCTAATAGTGGTTATTTTCATGGCTTTACTGGCTTTTCTCACCTCCTCCACTCAAAGGATGCACATGGAGAATACAAAGGATAATGCGAGTAATTTTAATGAGCTCCTTCTCTCTATAAGGAGTCTACAAAGAGCTGGAGGACGTGGCCAAAATAGAATCTTTTTTATTTCTATCATGCAGACCTCTTAGATTTTTGCTACAAAAGATGAGAGTAAAACTGACTTTGGCCTGAAATGTTTTACTTCCTCCACTGAATACGTAAACCAGAAAACTCCTGCTTATTCTCTATTTCTACCTTATTTAACAGCACTTGACCCCACCCTCTTGCCTTCTGGGCCCAGAGAAAAAGAGACTCATGGATCCCTCCCTCAACAAGCTACAGTGCATTGCTGGTGCCTAAGGGCAATTAAAGTGATACAGGAAGCTGGAAAGTTTGCAGAAATGTATAATGACCACTGTCAATCTTCAGGAGTTACAGCCTTCTCATTGTCTTAACATCCATCTAAAATCTTATAAGAAAATGCAATCACCAACTTCAAGATGCACTAATTGCATAACAGACCTGGTATAAACTTGAGGTAATGCATACTAATCAAAAAGCAAGTACCTGCAAAATTTTATAAGCATTAACTCTTTTCAGACCTACCATCAATCTTCAATGATGACACCAACTCTGTTTCAGTGTCAAACAACTAATGTATCAACGGTCCAGGATGTGTGTGGAATGAAAATATTTACATTTATTCTTCATTTATCAAAACAGAGAGTATTTTGCTATCAAATGCTACCTCTGAAAGGCTAATTATGATAGAAGAAAAATAAAGAGGACTCAATCCATTTGTACAGGGTTCAGGGCTCAGAGTGCTTCTATAGTTGAACATTCCTTGAATGTGATGGATGGGAATGCTCCCACAGTAACAAACCTTAACCTCAATGTGGAGAGGCTCAAACTTCATCATGAATAACCAGGACTCACTGAATGTAAGCTCCTTCTCAAGCACTATAATGCTTCCCTAAAGATTCTTCAGTATGAGAACTCTGAAAACAAATTATTTTCTATAATAAAGTAATTTGTGGCTACTTGTATTGTTTACATTTTTTCTGGTGTAGAAGAATCAAGGATGTTCCCAATGAGAATAGTGTTAATGATAAAGGCTAACACTCATAGCTGTTTAACACGTAACAGTGTGGGTGGCATTGTTCTAAGCATTTTCCACACATTAACTCATGTTAACTTTGCAACTGTATGAGGAGAGATGCTGTTATTAACCTCATTTTGCAGCTGAAGAAATGAAGCACAGAGATTAACATCAAGGCAGTGGCTGAGCCAGGATTCAGTCTCGGGCAACATGGGTCTACAGTCTTTGCCCTTAGTTCTGCTTTGCCTCTCAACTGTACCTTAATATGCCATCCCTATGCCACCTAACAGTACTCAACTGAAGGACCACATGAGATGTGCTATACAACTGACTTAAACTTTCCTCACAACTACAATTATTCAGTATTTACCTCTCAACACCTTTCTTGAAAATACATCTTCCATAAGGCTATTAAATAGTAACATTTCTATAATAAAGTCAGAGCTTACACATGCTGCCAGTAGAAACTACTTACCTTAAACATAATCAGAGCATTTTTCAGCAACTCCTTTATGTACCAGACTTAATGGCAGTGAAGCATGCATCTCGTGTTAACACCTGTAGTTTACGTCCTCCCAGTGAGTGATAATGTGTTCAAGGGCAACAATGTTCAAAATGCTTGGTGATGAATGCAATAAAAGCCATCGAAGTCTCTTAACTATTACATGAAAGTCTCATTTTACGAGTTTCAAGGCTGTGTTTACATTTTTGCTAAATTACTTCGGTGATGAACAAGGTCCAGCAGGAGCATTTCCTTGAGAGAACGTGAGAATTCATCATCTGGCTTCAACCTTTAGAATTCTAACACCCTTTTATAGTGTATCCTTTTGCAGAACCCAAGACCAACCACTATTAAATAAATTAACTGGTCATGATAACTGGCTCATCACATTGAATGCAGAAAAGGCAGTGAATACTGTCCCTTCCTAACCTCAAGGACCAGATTCTACATACAGTATTTAAAGCTATACTGTCTCAAGAAAGTATAGGTAGACAAAAATAGGATAAAAGAAATGTTGGATTTTGAATGAAATATTAACAGCAACAAAGACCTTAGGAAACTAACATAGAGCCTTATCTTTAGACCAGGGACCACAAGTGCAACAAGGATGAAGTAGGTAGATGGGAACGAGACGGGCTGGCAAGCGCACAACTTGACCAAAGGTATCCAACTTAAGGTTTTACTTTTTTTTCTAAACCATAATTGGTGTAAACTAACACCACAACAAACTGAATTCAGGCCATATATATGTCAATTTCTAAGTCCTGCTTTTAATATCAGTTTCATCGTATAGTTCCCCACCAAAGACTTTGAATTTGTTCTTTTCCCCTCAGACTCTTATTTCAAAACAATTTGTTGTAATTTCAGCCCAAACAAAAAGACATTTGAAATAGTTTATGCGTCAATAACAATGACAAATATGTTGTTTCTCAGAGTTTTTCAAAGATTAAAAATTTACACACTCTATTATAAAGAGTGGCTAGACACGGGCTCTGGAGACAGAACAATTCTGGTATGAATCTCATCTCAGTCACAATCACATATCAGATATACGACCTTACACAAGTTTCTTCTCTGTATCTCGGTTTCTTTACATGTAAAATGGAGGTGCTAGCCATAGGGCTGTTGGGAGGATTAAAGGAGTAAATACTTGATCAACTCAGTGCCTATTAAGTCCTTCACAGAGTTGAGCTACCGTAAATATTTTGAACACAAGAGATTCCTGGAGATCTCTAGGCTGACCACAGATAAAACCACTATATTGATGTCTTATTTCAAAAAAAAAGAAAGAAAAAAGTTTCCAAACAGAAGATCAGATGCACATACCCTTCTATCAGTTTATTATGAAACAAAGTGCCCCAGTGGAATGATATATTAACAATCAGCAATCCCTTACAGATGAGGATTTGTTTATGATAAATGAGCTAATCAAAGTTGTACTGTAATCTTGACAGATGTGTCTCATAGTGACATTGAGCTTTATTCCTCCATTTGCAGTTTTCACTGTTTCTTTTTCATTATTTCATTATGGCAACACATGTTCTCAAAGTGTTATACTACATCTCATACCAATTTTATTACTTTATGCCTCCATTTGAAAGGGCCTGAGTATCGTCTCCTATGATGTAACATGGGCAGCTTCTATTCTCAAATTTCAGAGCTCTGTCTACACACTAAGGCCTAAGTCACTGCTGCTATTTCACTTCTCAAGACCAGTATGATCTGCCAGAGGGAAATAACTGACATGTTTGGATTTGAGTGATAGCTAACATCGTATATTGAGCAATTACTATATACCAAGCCCAGTGATAAAAACTTCATACATAATTCTTACAAAAACCTTGTAACATAGATATGATTATGACCCACATTATGCTGAGAGGAAAACTGAAACAGAGAATTACGTAAGCTGACCAAGGCTACATAACTAGAAAGTGGCAAAGCTCAGATTCAAACACAGCTTGTTCTAGAGCCTGTGCACTTCCCTAGCATATATAGTACCTCCTACTTGTCCTGTGGACTTTGGTTGGAAGCGATGCTTATACTTTACATTCTTAAATTTTTTATCTTGAAGAAGCATATTAATATCTAATTCAGTTTGTTACAAAGTCTAAGTAAAATGATGTATAAGAACTGTATAGTATAATGACTAGAGTTGCAATTCAGTAAAAGATAGCATTAAATGTGTATCCGTGTACGCATGTGTGTATATATAGTATATGATATGCATATAAATATGTATACATGCATATGTACACATACACACAGTTGTCTCTCAGTATTCATGGGCACTTGGTTCCAGGACTCCTCACGGATACCAAAATCCAAGGATGCTCAAAAGTCCCTTATATAAAATGGTATAGTATTTGCATATAACCTATACACATCCTCCCATACACTTTAAATCATGTCCAAATTACAATACCTAATAAAATGTCAATGCTATATACATAGTTGCTATACAATATTGTTTAGGGAATAATGACAAGAAACAAGTTTGTACATGTTAAGTACAGACTTTTAAAAAATATTTTAGATCCCTGGTTGGTTGAATCCGCAGATACAGAACCCACAGATATGGAGGGCCAATTGTACATACACATAGACACATACTTTTTGACTAATAACAGAAAATTGCAGGTCCCCTTCCCTCTGGTGAGTCTTGGAAACAAGTGAAGAGGTTACAGGAAGTTGTGGTTGATTGAATTTCTGTTCAATCCATATACCACGGCAGCTGCTATGATGCCCCTCTCTGCAGAAAGATTATACATCTCACCCAGTTTAACTCAGCGGTAGCTACATGATTTAACTTGGCCAATGGGCAGAAGTGTTGTATGCCATTTCTGGTTTTAAAAACCAATGCATTGTTCATCATCCCTTCTCACTCTGATCAGCCTGAGAATTAACTGCAGAAAATGTGGAAAAGAGTTGCAGCTGAATCACAATAGTAATGAGAAATAAACTTTTATTTTTGTAAGCTGCTGAGATTTAAGGATTGTTATTGAAGCATACTCTAACCTATGCTGACTGATGCAGTTCTTCCATCAGACCTTAAAGCTTGGAGGTAAATAAACATATAATCACCACATAGCCCTGCCATCTTCTCTCCAACTTACACACATGCTCCATACTATCAGCCACAATCACTGTAGCAAAGAAGTATGACTCCATGACTCTTCTCAGCCCTTGGGAATCTGTTTTCAATTTAGCCTTCCCAAGTTTAATTAATGTTATTTACATAGAGAGGGAAAGTCAAAGAAAAAAAATAAACCATATTCAAACTTTCACACCTAAAATCTTTAAAGTCTTCTAATATTTAAATCTTATATTTGGTTTAAAAATATGATTAAAATTTAAAATTCTAGGATCTATAAAATTATTCTAAGCATCTAAAATGAATAATTTTTCCCTTAAATTTTCCATATGTACAGTGGAAGGCAGCCTTAATTTGGAATCAAAAGATCTGGGTATTCATTTTGGTCCTGCTCTGAGGCAACTACATTTTGCATTGCCAGTCACATGCATGCTTCTTTATTTGGAAGTGACTTCATCTTACAACTCAACTCCTGCTAAAGAGCAGCAATGTTTGCAACAAGTGAATGGTTAAGCTTTACACCAAATAACTTTAAACAACTAGCTCACAGTCTGAAAGGCCAGGCACAGATTGTACAAATACACTTCATTTCCAAGCCTTCAATGTCTATGAGGTTGCATTATAAAAATTTTCTCTTGACTTATGCTAGATTGAAGGGTTTTTTTTGAAAATAACTTGCAATCAAAAATACATTAAGACATATGAGTCTTAAGTGAATTACTCTTATAGTCTGAATCTCCTAAGCTGCAGAATGAATTATAACATCCTCAACTTAAGTCTCGGGAGATTCCTATAACATAAATGTGTGAAAATACATGGGAATGGTCAATTGTTTTATATACAAAAAATTTATTTGTCATCGTTCTGAAGACTGGAAAGACCAAGATCAAGGTGCCAGCATTGGTGTCTGGGGAGTGGTGCCTTGTTGCTGCATCCTCTGGAGGGAATGCATGCTGATCCTCACACAGCAGAAAGGACAGAAGGGAAAAAGAATGCTAACTTCAACCTTGAGCTCTTTAATAAGGGTGCTAATCCCATTCATGAGAGCAGAGCCCTCATGCCTCAATCACTTTTCAAAGGCCAAACCTCTTAATGTTACTGAAAGCTCGACAGTTGTCCTCAATGCTGCATCAGAAGAATGAGAACAAATGGTTTGCAGAGAAGGAAAGAGAAGTTTATTACCTTGCCAGCAAAGGAGGAAAAATGGTAGACCTTCTCATCTCTAAATCCAAATTTCCTGACCATAAGCAGAAATACAGAGCTTTTAAAGGGAGAGGCCCTCAGTTTGAGAATACTGTGGTTAACTGGGAATGATCAATTTTGAAAGAAATTTCAGAGGAACAATTCAAAACCTTACTAAAGAAGACATTGTTCTAGATTCTCTGCTAAGGAAATTATTGGTAAATCAAATTTTTATTATAACAACCACACCTATCATATTTAAGTATCCAAAATTTTATGAGTAGAATATTTAACTTATATTAAAACTTTCTATACAATTAAAAGATATAGTATTTTTCACTCAGTATACAGGCTTAAAAATAATTATTTTAAATGATGATAGTGAATTTCAGCTGAACCTATTAAAGTTACATCTTTTTGTTTGTTACAACTTATCTAGTTCTTGTTTATAAGTGCAACACCCTTTAAAAGCATTTTTTCTTTCAAAAAGTATAATGGTCTTTAAGACAGTTTCTTGGAACTCCTTGCAGCAAAAATTTAGAACTGATAGGAACCCACATTTAGGGAAAGTAAAGGAGTAAACTGAGTTTAAGGATATCTTTTAGGTGCCTAGGGGAATTTTGTTTATATTCACTTTTGGTACACAACCTAAAGAAAAATGTTTACTGGAGGAATCATTCTGGTTACGTACTTAACCTGGTGAACATAATGCTTAGTAAGTACCATCCTTATTTCAAGTAGTACTCTCTTTACAGGAAAACATTGACATTTTCCTCCAAAATGACAAAGTAATTTAGGGAATATTGTTGGACAATATATTTTAATATAGTAGATAAATTCTAAATAATTTATGTTTCTGCTTCCAAAAGCAAGACAGGACTATTAACTGCTTAATAAACCATGAACGTCATTTCTATGCAATCGTGTTAGTTCCCTAATACTGTTTTTCAGGACCTTAAACGTTGTGCTCACCTGTCTAAAATGCTGAATTGCTTGGCTAGAAATAGATTTCAACATAGGAAATTATCTTAACTGTCTTATATTATCTTTTTGTGGATCCAAATTTGTAGAGTTATAGTTTGCTCCATAATGGCCTTTTTAATAAAATACCTTAATTTTACAAACATTATCATGTTATCTCTTTCTTCTAATGTGTCTGAAAATTGCTTTGACAGTGTAAAAATTGCTAAAATGTCTCATCCTGAAAGGATACTTAATGTAGTGGCATGTTGAAGTTTAAAGACTAAAGTGGCAGTGATTCCAGCTTGAGCTTGTTCTAGTTCAATCTCAGCTACATAACAACAAATAGAACACAGAGATCCTTGGTGTCACTTTATGTCTTAAATGTTATTTATTACATAATGTCCTCAGTTTCCTTTTCACATTGAAATGCTTAGCTCATTAGAATTTTCTCAGGCACCAACATAAGAAAGCTTGACCAACAAGTTACTGATCAACTACTGATCAAATGGAGGAAACTAAGCATGCAGGATCATTCAGAAGAAACTAGAAAAATCTTAGACTCAGAAACTAAAAAAAATATATCATAAAGGCAAAGTTTAGTATTAAACACATTAACAGAAAGGCTTCTTACTTTTATAAACACACCACAAAGTAATTGCTCTTGCAAACATACCAGGCAGTTGTATAACTCATTAGAATGTTTTTGAACACAAATAAAATTGTACTATTTCTGAAGCCATTTGATGTTCTAAAGCAGTGATTGTCAAAATATGTTCAATGGATCACTGGTGGTCTGACATCCACCAGTTCATGTTTAAACAGACATGTTATATGATTCATGTTTTGTGCATATTGAGTATATTATTATAATTTGTTATAATTGCTGCTGATTAGGCATTAAGAAAAAACAGTGTCCATCACCCTGCCTACAAGAGCAAACTTCGTTTCTCTCATCTTTTTCTCATCACAATTACAAGCAGAAATATGATATAACACTTGGGTTTTTTGATCTGGAGTGCTGCATATTGAAAACATTAACCAAACAAAAAAGTCAGCTATCAAAAGTGTCCTTCAATGGAAAGATAATCTGTATTTGAACATAGGTAAGAAGCAAAGATTTGATCCTTCCGGCCACCATGGGAGACTTGTTCTGCTGAATGAGCCACAGCAAGCTATATGACAGCAATCACATTGCATAGAGACAAATAAAGAACCTTAATTTCCACTATTCCACACAGCCCTGCTGTAGAGCAGAAGGTAAGACTACACTTCGATTTCAGGGGGAAAAACAAATCTAAAAATATTCTGCAATTAGTATCTTAGTTCTAACATGAAGACAATTTGCCTAGAACAGCACTGTCCAGTAGACCTTTTTATGATGACATATAGGTTCAATTTTGCCCTATCCAATATGCAGCCATCAGCCCCACGTGGCTATTGAGAACTTTAAATGTGGCTAGTGCAACTAACGATGTAAATTTTTAATTTAATTTTAACTAATTTAAATAGCCACATGGGCCTAGTGGCTACCACATTGGACAGTGCAAGTATAAGAAACCTCATTCTGGAACAAAGAATAATGTGGTACAGAGGAGAGCGCCTGTGAGAAACACAAAGCCGGTGAATAAGGGAAGAAAAGTATTAAGACCAGATGAACCCAAATGTAGCTTGGGGTCAATAGTTTCTTCAAGGAAGGAGCTAAAAACAAATCAAAACCACATTATATTTTCATTTTAATTTTCTAAGTATGTTTTCAAATTAAAGCTAAGTATTTAGCATACTACCTTAGCATTCCATACCAAATATAGGTTTAATAATTTTAGCCATTTTTATGAATGAAATAAGGTACATTTCTTATATCCATTGTTTAGTGTGGGTAGTCAACAACTCTTGGCCCTATCCTTTTCAATATTAAAGTAACTCTTTTAGGTAGTGTTAAGAAAAGCCACCTGAGCCAGATGGAGTCAAATGAAAATTACAATTCATATTCTGTTCAGACCAGGTAAGCAACACCCACACTGCCTCTCTAGAGTGGCACCTGGACAAGGCCTGCTCCTGCTTGAGTGGAACATCTAATACTTACGACTGCAGATACATCAAAATTCATACAAGAATTTTTTAACCACACAAAGTGGCTTAGTTGTCAAGATATCTTTACAGTATTTTTAATGGTACACGTGAGAACTAATTAAATGCCTTATAATATTTAATAAGAGACAATAATTCAGAAGAAAGGGTGATTCTTCTTTCTATTAGCAAGGATAAATCTGTACTTGAGCTCAGAAATTTAGATGGGTAATTATGAGGATAAAATATATGTTGGAGAGAAATTAAGAATTTTAAGGATGAGACTACACAGAATGGTCATTTTATCTTACAGTTTTCTACACTTTCAGTAAAATTAATCAAAAAGACACACAAAAACCAACCCTTTAAGCAGCTGTTAATTAAATAAATTACTAGCTTTAATAATGAATGATACATAGATATCAAGAGAGAAATTATTAACTTCATGTCTAGGATACCTAATGATGCTTGAACTTTGACTATTACAATATAACAGAATTTTAAGTTGATTTTATGTTAAACTTGCAAGATCTTAGCACCTTTTAATGATAAATTGGAAGAGAGAATTTCATGTTTAGGCTCTAAAATTCTGTATATTCATTGTTAGAAATGAAGTGGAATTTCAAAGAAAGCAAAAATCCAAATCTTTGTTCTTCTGACCCTGGAAGTTTTAAGAGTCCTTAGGTTAAAAAAAAGAAAAAAAAATGACTCAATATGGGAATTCCATATATCTCAGAATACCTTGCACCTTTTACAGAAAACTCAAATATCTCAATGTATAGTCCATATTCATATGAGGGTCTTTTTGTTTCTAACTAAACTTTCTAGATTCTATGTTTGAGAATGTAAGGAAAAAATATGTATCTTGAAAAGGCATGAATTATCTGGAACATTGGAGAAAAATAAACCACTGTTTTTCAAATTAGAGTTTCATTGTATTACTCAGTCTATTATTCCAGCTTCAGTATGGTTATCATTCCTTCTTCATATTTCTATATGTGAGCGTTTCCTGCGTCATAAAGAATCTAAAAAAAATTACATCAACTACAATAGTAATAGCAGCAATCTCCTATAAAGTACCAACCATATCCTAAGCATGTTAGGTGATTTATATGTTTTCTTTTTCCTAAAACAACCCAGTACAGACAGGTGTCAATATCCTATTTTGTAGTCAATGAAATTGCAAGCTTGAGGAGATTGAATAGCCTGTCCAAAGTTACTCAGCTAGTAACCAGAAGAGCTAGAAATCAAATCAAAATTAGGTCAAACCCTCACCCAAAGACCAAGGAGTTATACGAGCTGTGATACGGGTATAATGGAAGGAATAAGGCAGAATATGCAATGAAAGGATATATTTTCTTTTTTTCTACTCTCTTTCCTGATGTTAATCTCCCTTTACCAGCAGTATTCTCTACAGCACATCTCCGTAGCAGGACATCAGTCAATGCTGGTATTAAAACTAGGGTGCTCGTTAACAACAAAAGAAACAAAATCAAAAAAAAAAAAAAGAAAGAAAGAAACAAAATCAACGAGACTGTGTGACCTTGTATAAGGTATGCAGGAAGTTAAATCAAATTATATGAGACCCTGCTTTTGAAAAGGAAGCTTCAAAGATCCTCAGTATCTTTTTCTTTCTTTTTTAATAACTAAGCAAAAAATACAAAACTTAAAAACTTAAAACATAAACTTATTGGGAATACATTCTTACCAAAATAATCCATGAAAGGTGTTACGCTCTGTATTTTGCTCTTTGTAAAAGTAAGCTCAAATGTGTTAGAGCTAGAACATAAGAGTATTAATATTATGAGTGAATTCACACAGTGGATTTTTCACCCACAGAAGTTTTATTACTTTTCTCGAGCAAACAATCTTAATACAAGGATGCAATCATTACAACAAGCCAACATAGTCCTTGGGTATCACCACTGTTCACAGGTGCCCACTAGTCCCAGGTGATTACACAAAATTCACAATCATTCAGTCAGTTCAGGTTTCTTTCCCTCAGTATTTTCTACAAAGAAAGCTTCTCTTGGGACATCTTTCATACTCTATTAAGTTACATTTTTTCAATTGTCTAGACAAGAGTTAGGGATGCTGAGGGCAAAAATTAGACTAATAATAGCACTTAGTAATGGAATTAAAGCTAAAAAAAATTCACTTCCAATGATACTAATAAGAAAATTAAAAAACAAATCACAGATAGTGAAAACTCATTTTGTAAATCATATCTGATAAGGGACTTATATCTGAAATACATATAAAACCCTCTTAACTCAATAAGTAAGCAAACTAATTTAAAAAGACAAAACAATTAAATACATATTGTAGCAAAGTAGTAATAGGAATGGCTAATAATCACGTGAAACCATTATTCATTAGGGAATGTAAATTAAAGCCACAGTGAGATACTATTACACATCCACTAGAAAGGCTAAAACGAAAGACAACATCAAATGTTGGTGAAGATGTGGATTAGATCACTTGCACATTTCTGGTGGGAATTAGTATAGCCACTTTGGATAAGAGATTGGTAGTTTATTAAAAATTAAACATAAACACGCCATATGACCCAGCAATTCCACTCCTAGGACTCCAAGGAGAACAAAATATGTTCACACAAAGATTTGCACACAAGTGGTCATAGCAGCATTATTCATAATAGCCAAAAATGTAAATAATACAAATGTTCACAAATAGGCAAATATAGCATATCCATACAACAAAACACTATTCATCAATACAAAAGGAATAAACTACTGACAGGTGCTATAATATGGGTGAACCTCAGAAACATTATGCTAAGTGAAAGAATCCTGACACAGGAAAGCTATATATTGTATGATTACATTTACAACAAATATCTAGAAAATGCAAATTTATAGAGACAGAAAGCATATCAGTTATTGTCTGAACTATAACTGCAAAAAAGCTTGTAGAAATTCAGGGGTTGATGAAAGTTTTCTAAAACTGAATTTATTAAAAACTGATTTATTAAAAATCACTGAATTATACACTAATGGGTGAATTTTAGAGTATGTACAATATACATAAGCAAAGTTATCATAATGCCTTACATACTTTTTAAGTTTTCTAGCTGGAAAAGAAAATGTTTAAATCCAGGAAAGCACTAAAGCTAGTAAGTGACATCACCATGTCCACTACCCAGAAATAAGAAATGTTGAGATGCCTTATATTTTATCCAACTATTTTCAGATGCATTGTACCTAATCTCCTTCAATTCCATAAGAGAAGCAGAACTGTTATCATCCAAATATTTCATAAGTAGAAGCAAGCAGAAATAGCAAAAGAATTAACTAAATTAATTAAAATTAGAACATTATTTTTTGTAAAGCTCTAATTTGGTGTCTTTCCACTTTTCCAAGTTTTAGCACATTTAAAATTGACAAGACACATGGAACTCATTCATAATCCACAGGTAATCCCAAAGAATTAAAGGCTGTTGGGAAGTTTATTCTTTTTGACAAGTGTGTGATATCAGTTACAATCTTAGATTCCTCCTTGTAGGTGTTCCTGTTTTTGCTCTTATGAAAAACTGAGAGGAAAATAAGTCTTTCCTCCTTCACAGTGTCATGACCACATCACAGCCAAATTACATTCATATCCTATAAATCTGTAACTAAGGCTTTAAAGCTGTAATAAATCGTATGTCAAACCTCACTGGTTATTGAAAAAGTCCCTCAAAATTGCTGAGAATGTTGTTCAAGCTGAACCACACAAGCCAGGTAACGGGTTAGAGTCAGAGACACCAGCTGATAACAGACACCCCTATCCTCAAGGAATGGTGAAAACAAATCATTTCAATGTAATATGGTCAGCTCCATTTTTCCATCTGCTTAATACATTTAAAGGTCACATTAGAATACATTCTTTCTCGGAAAATTTTTTTACATGTAAATGGCTTACTCCTGCCAAACAAAAGTGCTACATCACAACTTGGTATGACTTACTCTCCCCCATGAAAGTGATTCTGGAATGTTACAAGATATTCTGAATTCAGCAGAAGACATATCAAGTTGCCCACACTAAATACGCTAATTGGTTGCCAAAAGAAATACCCAGTTGCCTGATGACAACTGCCTTGGGTGACAACGAGTTACATCTATAAAGCAGAAAATCTACAGCTTTGAAAATCAGTTTAATTATTTGTATTTAAAATTGGAAGCCCTGATTCAAAGGGAAAGCAGCAATTCTAGTCCTCAATGAGATTTCTAATGAAAAATTTGCTCTGAGCTCAGATGAGTGAACCAAATACATTTCCACAGCTGCTCCAATTAAATGAGGATAACTTAAGTAAACAAAAGCTTTTGCATATGATCTCAATAAAAACAACAGTGTCTTTGGATTCATGCTACGGACTGAGTCAACCACATGGTTGTTTCTCCCAGAAACTGAACACACACCACTATGGTATTCCTTAAACTACCCTCAGAATCTGCTTTCTTTTCCACTTCCAAAATGTCAGGAAATGCCTGTAATCTGTAAAAATGTTCCACCCAGACACTATTGCTTGAACTCTGGTCAACGATGTGCATTTTTTAAATGATGAGCTGCATTTTCATTTATCAGCCAAATATTAAGAACATCTGTTGGCTGAGCTCTGTGAAGAGGAAACATTGGCTGGCCCCTGCAGAGAGAAGTCTGCATCCATCCTGAGACACCCCCACCCCCTGCACCCCCACTGCTCAACACTCTGCTTATTCCTAATAGGTTTAAGTGAATAGAAAGTTCTGGGCTTTCTGTTTTGACAGGGAGTAACCTCAAGTTGATGATCAATAGTAATAATGCAATGTTTTACATTTCTATGCTGCCATTAATCTGAAGAGAACAAAATCTTTAAGAAATACGGGAGTCTTTGCATCCATTTTTGAAACTGAGTCATTATTGAGGCAGAACAGAGTAACTCATCAAGCCCTCCAGATTTACTCCGCAAACAAAGAATACCACAGGCTGAGTGACTCAACACAGGACCCAAGAAGGCAACTGAGAACCATTTTTTAGTGCTGTGGCTTTCAATCTTTAAAGAACTTTGTAACCTTTCAAACTGTCTGCTGGCTGCACAAAGCCCCACTTAAATTTCCTGGGAATCCATACACCAGGAACATTTTCATTTAACAAATGCTGCATCAGGCATGTAGAATGTGTTGGGCATTAATATGTAAACTGCAAAACAAATGTCACTGAGAGCTGATCTTCTTATTTAACAGCAATAACATTCACAAAACTCAAAACAGATATTTAATGAAAAATTGAGTCTAGATGTTTGGAAGAACATTATTTGGGGACTCGGAAGTGAAGAGAATTGATATTTACTCCTACATGGTTATTTGACCTGTGGTTACAGAGAAGGCATGTCATCTCTTTCGTGGAACCACTGAGGTGGAGCAGCATCTCTAAGCTCTATTATGGAATTCTGAAGGTAAGGAATTAGGAAGAAGGCCAGATAATTAAGATTAAGGACACAGACAGGGCAATGTAGTGATTTGGGAGAGGTTCTGTTACTGAGAAGCTGTAGGAAAATTTCACTGCCATTACCTTATTTTGAGACAGTAAATATGTCTAAGAGTCCCCATATTGTCTCAGATTTATTATAACTTCATGACTCTAAATGGGTTTCCAAAAGGTAGGGCAAATAATCATAAAACTACTACTCTGTGCAGGATCCAGAACTTTCCTAGTCCCATATCCCATCTGAGCCAGGTGGGGCCAAGCTTGAGAGTATCTCTCAGCTTATCTGTGGCTCTTAACGCTATTAAGACCACCCAACTACCTCATTTGCCAGTATTCTCATAGTGAAGATGGGTTCAGGTATTTTTCTAGCTTTAAACTGCTAATACAAGCAATTTATTCCCTGTAAGATTTTCCAAGGATAGTGTGATACACAGCTTCAAGTTTCCTCAAGTTGATACATAATCATTAATGTGATAATGTCTCAAAAGTATACAAGATGCTTTCATGCCCTAGAATAATTTCCTGCATATCACACTATCTAACCATAGTAGGATAGGGGTATAACAATTCCCCGGGGGGTTCAGGCAGAGTTTAAATTGCTTGTTAGAATGCTTATTAAGTCCCAAATACAGCAATTGAATACTGTGTTAATAAAAATAAAACAAATTTAGGGGAAAGGAATTCCTCAAAAACTGATTCATGTGATTTTTTCCATTTTCTTAAGGTCTTCAATTTCTTATGCTATCAAATTATAAGAGTGTCATCTCTTATGAATTTTATAATATTGTGGTGATTATGAAGCATTATCAACCAGAGAATAAAATGATTACTAATAGATAGCTAAAGATTGGTTCAATTATAAGAATCTCCCATAAAAAATATTAAGTTAAATACTAATAAAAAATAAACTTTAGAAGGATTATACAACTTTATTTAGAGATAGTGGGTTGAAAATCATACGTTGCTGACACCCAGTGGAAATCTGATATAAAGCAAGCTTGGTTTATGTAGTGATTTTCATTTCCAACTATAGTGAGTGATTTTACTATCTTTATTTACATTTACTTTCATTTTATATTGACATTTATAATTTTATATTTTATATACATAATACTTAGAATGTTTTCTGGAAAGTCCAGAAATTTCAGCAAACATTTGTTTATTAACCTATCATCAAGAAGCAACAACTACAATATTTTTAATGTAATTTTAAATATAACTGAGGTCATAACAATAATGTTTAGAGGAAGTATCCAAATACATGGCCTAGGTCTTTTCTCTAACACTTGAAAAGTGATATCCATGTAATATTAAGACTATGAGCGAGACAAAAAAGTGGAGGTAGTTTTCAAGTGGATAACAACTAATAATATTTTGTATTTTTCTAGGGTTTAATTTTTTTTTTTTTGAGAAAGGGTCTCAATCTATCACCCAGGCTAGAGTACAGTAGCATCATCATAGCTCACTACAACCACAAACTCCTGGGTTGAAGCGATCCTCCTGCTTCAGCCTCCAGAGCAGCTGGGACTACAGGCACACACCACCATGTCCAGCTAATTTTTCTTCCTATTTTTTGTCTCACTCTTGCTCAGGCTGGTCTGGAACTCCTGGCCTCAGGCAATCCTTCTGCCTTGGCCTCTGAGCCACCATGCCTGGCCATCTAGTGCTTTAATCTTTACAAAGCATTTTAAATGTCTTATATGATACTTCAGTATAACATAATAAGTTCTCTTCTTTTTTTATGATACAATACAGTAAGTTCTCTCCTTTTTTTGACAGAATTAACATGTAAGCATTAAACAAGAGAGTCAATAGGGCCCCCAATAGTGCTAAAAGGATAGTAAGTCATTTTGCTCCTTGCAAAGTTCATTAAAATTCCTAAAATGACAACAGGAGGTCATCGACAACATCATCCTGAATCTTGCCCCTCATCAAGGATTCAAGCAAAGACTTTTACTGTGTTTAATGTCAAGGTGGCAGCTGATTTGGGAGTTGTCAACTGAAAACCCAAACCACATTCACAAGACAGCAGGAAGAAATGTGTATTTACACTGGTAGATAGCCAAAAGAAATGAGAACTTCTGCTTTGATGTTTCAGCTTTAAGTTAATCTCATAGTGATCATAGACGGTATCATAGCGGTTCTTAAACTATTGTATTTCACAGACCAGTAACATTTCAGAAACATTTGGAGTTCTGATATAGGTTTATCACTATTAAAATTTTTTTACAAGTACGAGAATTTTTAAAATCATGCCTCAAACTATATGTCATTCCTTAAAATCAGGTATTTTCATATGAAAAATGTAGGAATGAAATAATCTGTGTCTAAAAAGAGCAATACTTTGCAAGAAATGAAAGTTGGCAATCATACCATTTTCTTTTTCCAACTTTTCAAAGACAGGTAAGAACCTGATCAAGTATCAGTAATTGGAAACCTCTCCTCCACAACACATTTCAAATCTTGCCCTCTGTCACTATTTGGGAAATGTGATTTCTATGTGAGAGGTTGTTTTATTCACCAAAGTGTATAAATTACGGAATGGAGTCAGAATTCTATGGAAATGTGATATATGTATGTAGAAAATTCTTCATTAGTTACAAGTAGATACACAAATAAATAGCACATCTTATTTGTCAAGAACCTTTTAAGTGCGTTACATCCATTGTCTCATTTAATTTTCACAATTGCATGAAATAGGGACTAATATTACCCCCTATATTATGGTTGAGAAAACTGAGGCACAGGGAGGTTAAATAACTTGTGTAAGGTTACACAAGTGATGAAAGGCCTAGAAAATATTTCAACACAAGAAGTGTGGATCCAGAGCCTGTACTGGTTACCCAAAATACTATAACCTTGGATCTGAATAGTTCATTTGCCTTGCTTTAATACATAAAAGACTATCAAAAGATAAAGTTAAATAGGTTTGAATGGATAGGGCTAGACCAAGTTGGTTACGTAGGATTTTGACACCAACAAAGGACATAAACTTCTACCTCCCTAGTGGCCTTGTAAATGGTTACAGAGGAGTCAGGAATAGAATAGTTGTTCACTTTGTTTATCCAGATGTATTCCAGAGAAGAATGCATGTCTTTATGGTAGCAGAGCAAAAAGTAATCTCCCATTTCAAACCAACCAATATTCCTCTTTTACTTGGATCAATAAATGAGCACCTACTTTGTGCAAGCAGTGGGCTACTGATTTTGGATACTATAAAGAAGTAAAAAAATATCTGGTCTCTGCTCTCAACAAATATAGATGTAGAGAAAAATGTACTATGGTTTCCAAGCCTAGCTCCTTATTGGAATCACCTGGAGAGCTTTAAAAAAGTTAATATTCCTAAACTCCATCCCCAATTTGCTCCACCAGAAAATTGGAGAGTGTAGCCCAGGGATATATATATATTTAACAATTTCCCCCAAGTGATTTTTTTGTGTGTATCCAGGTTTGAAACGTCTGCTGCAGAGTACTGGCACCCTTTGTAGTGACTGGATGATGACTTTCTGTTAATTACAACTCTTCTCTTTTCTAAATACCATGTAGGGTCCCAAAACTTCTGTTTCAAAAGTGGTCCCTGCTATTGCAGACAAAAGCTGAAAATGTAAAGGCAATATAGAGCCAGATCACGTAAAGCCTTGAACACTGTTCTAGGGAATATGAATATTATTTTCTAAATTAGTGGCTCCCAGATCTGATTGCAAATTGGTTTTATAAAAGATAGCGCTTTATAAAAATAATTTATCAAATGTACTAAATCAGTTTCTCCAGGAACAGAGCCTGGACATCTGTATTTAAAAAATATATATTGGCAGAGATTCTGAAGCAGCCATCCACAGAGCAGAATTTGAGACCCAGTGCATGAAAGACTTGGTCTATGTGCTCCACCAGGTTGCAGACTTGGTCAGAATTCAACCTTAAAGGCTCTGCCTTGGTTTATAACAAAACAATGATCATAATTTAATGACAGCAGGTGTCATATACTGAATACTATGAGCAAAGCACTGAACAGAGAGAGTGGTTTACATGCATTACTTCATATAATATTTGCAACAAATCAGTGAACTAGATAATACATTTAGCATCATTTCGTTGATAAGGAAAAATAAGATGTAGATAGGTTAAGTGATTTTACCAAGTTAATACAATTAGTAAAGAGTAGAGCTAGGATTTGAATCTAATATTTCCCAAACTTAGTTTCCTGGAAAATCAATCCTTTTATTTCGTGTAATGTCTATTAACTAGCATAAACACCTATTAGCTAGAGTTCCACGGGGAAACATTGAGAAATACTGGAGTTTTGTGTTCTTAGGAAGGAGATACCTAACCAAAATGGAAGTGAAACATGCTCAGAGTGAAAGAAAGTATGAGACTAAAAAACCAATCTCCCCAGAAGGTAGTAACAGATGGGCTCTATGTATAAGGTAGCAGAGATTGAAGAGAATAAATACAGAGATGGTGGGGCAAAATGAACATTGATCATCAGCTTGGCAGATGATTGTCATTACTACTGAGAGTTTAGGGAAGGAGACTGCTGCTGTAGGTCGTGAAGAGTGAATAGAATCATCCCACAGTAGACAAGTTCAGTTGAATTTAGACATCTATTAAATCCTTAGAGGAGAATTTACCTTCCCATCTGTCTTAGTCTGTTTTGCGATGCTATAACAGAACACCTGACACTGGGTAATTTATAATGAACAGAAATTTATTGACTTACAGTTCTGAAGACTGAGAATTCCAATATCAAGGTGCCAGCATCTAACAAGGGCCTTTTTAATGCATCATCATACGACAGAAGCTGAGAGAACAAGAGGGGGTCGAACACACCCTTTTATAATGGCACTAATCCCACCCATAAGGGTGGGGCCCTTATGGCCTAAACACCTGTTAAAGATCCCACCTCTTAATCGCGTTATCATGGCAATTGAATTTCAACGTGAGTTTTGGAGGAGACCAACATTCAAACCATAGAACCTCCTATGGAATGTTACTCTCTCCTAGAGAGGGAACATATTGGAAAATTGAAGTTGATACATTATGGTATAGTAGACAAGAGCATGAATTCTTATACTGGAGTGCTTGAGTTGACATTTACATAACAGTTATGTGACCCTGAGAAAATTATTTGATCTGTGTGTGCCTCAGTTTTCTCATCTGTAAAATGGAAATAATAACAATTACCTACCTCTTACGATAGTTATGAGAGTTAAATGAAGCAATGCAAGTAAAGTTGTTAGAATAGTCCCTGGCAAACAGTAAGCACTGTCTGTAAAAGTTATTATTACCAATTCACTTTATCCCTTTAACATCCATGCTCACATTGTTTCTGCTTGGGAAGAAAGCCTCTGGACTTACAATAAGGACTAACAAATTAGTAACTAGTACCATGAAGTCACCACATAAAAATGAACTGACAGGGCGGGTGGCTCACACTATAATCCCAACACTTTGGGAGGCCAAGGAAGGAGGATCCCTTGAACGTAGGAGTTCAAGACCAGCCTGGGCAACATACCAAGACCTCTAATTTTTTTTTTTTCAATTAGCCAGGCATGCTGTCATACACTTGTAGTCTTAGATACTGGGGAGGCTGAGGCAAAAGGATCGCTTGAGCCCAGGAGTTTGAAGTTACAGTGAGCTATGATTGCACCACTGCACTCCAGTCTGGGTGACAGAGTGAGACCTTTTCTCTAAAATAAAAAAAAAAATTGAACCAATTGACCAGGCACAGTGGTTCACTTATTGGGAGGTTCAAGCTGGATCCCAGGAGTTCAAGGCTACCCTGGGCAATATAGTGTAACTGACCCTGCATTATATAATGTAAAGATAAAAGAACCAATTAAATCTGTTAGTGAAAGAATTCTAACATTCTTTCCAATGAAATCTTCATGAATTTGTATACTATAATATTAATAGATTAACTCCAGGTCTCAGGTGTTATTCTATTTCCATCCAGTCCTAATTTGTACAAAGCTCATTTGATATATAAGGTCCACTCCTAATTTGTATGACCTTATTTGTACAAATTTGTTATCTCCTTATAAAGTTGTTTTTAATTAAAGAGGAACAAACCACTTAACATATTACTTCTACTTATTTTATGACTTCCAGTTTTCACAATGGAATCAATTTGCTAATGATGTGAATAAATATAAGCAGCACACATAGATATATGGTATACTATCTGCGTATAACAAACTTCGTGAAGCTTCCAGCGTTAAGAAGGAGTAATGGCGTGAGGTTATTATTGATCAATAGTGCTACAGAGTGAAATCTAGGGGGAGTGATGTTAAAATCTCTTGCTTCCCTGTGGAACATCCATTTGAGTTCCTTTCTTTGGGGGTTTCTCTCTAAGGTATCTTTCTTGAAACCCCAGGAACCTGGTACAATATGGTGGGCTTGAGGCTCCCTCCCCATTAAAAGAAGCCTGCTCTTGAGAAACCTAAGACAGAGGTCGAAGAGAAAGGAATGTAGAGTGGATAGCTTAAACAGCTCTGTATTAGACTTTCAGGCAAAGCTCTGATGTTTGATAGGAGCACATTCCTTGGTATTACCTTTTGATGTCCTAGGGATCAAGACTTTGAAGCCTAAAATAAAACCCTACTTCTTATTAACCCCTACACACCTCTTGTGTGACCATGTGCAGGTCACTAAAACTTTCTAAGATCTGAGCTTCTTATATTTAAAACTTTAAAGATAAAAGTACCTATCTCATAGAGGTGCTATGAGTATTAAATGGTGCTTTACACACATCGGGGACATATTAATTGCTAACTATAAGGTAGCTATATTTATCCTTATAAGAGTGGTAAGATCTCAGGGGCCAAATTTAGAGTTTGGTGCTTGGGAAAAAGGAAACAGGTGAGAAAGACAAAGGTCAACAGAATGAGGATAGGTCTGGAATCAAAGGAGGGCTGTTTTTCAAAGTAAACACTTTAAAAATACACAGCCTAATTTCAACAATGATCATATTGTTCAAGACATTGTTGGAACTACTCTTTTAGGATTTTCTTCTGAGCCTGTTAACCAAAGACATGCTAAAAGGAATTCTGCCTGGGGACTACAGTTAAATTTTGCTGTTAACCAGCCTGAACACTCACTTATAATCCAGCCTTGGCTACAAAGTCTTCCTGGAAGTTTTTCCAATTCTAAGGACAAAGGCTTCCCACTTATTAAAAATTTATATGACTTTAGGCATAACTGCCCCTCCTCTTTTTCAAATTTCTCTGCCAAATTTCAAATCATTACTAGGTAACTTCTCAAAGAATGCCACTTATTCATTTTGACCTAATTTTAAGGATAAACAATTTGGTGCATGAAAGAAAAAGAGTACATGATGTGATCTGCCTGGGGGCTAGGATATCCTGCATATCCCTAAGGATAGTTGTTACTCTAATAATGCAGAAGATGCAATTTACTGTTGTATGCTTTTTTGACTGAGAGTAGAAAACCCCAAAGACACTAAAGAAGGAATACATGGAACATATATAATGACAATTAGTCTGGTTTGAGTGAAGCAATATCTCTCTGTTTAAGCTTTATGGGACATAAATATTGAGATTGGGTTGGGATCTTATTGTGGAGAGCTTCGAATGCCAGGTTGAAGGATTGTACTTTGTTCAGTAAACAGTAGGGACCCATTGAACATTTTGAGTAAGCAAATAACATTATATGATGAGTCTACAAGAAACTTAACCTCAAATCGTTTCATCAGGTATATTATAATGGAAAGAGACTGAATACAAAAAGACCAGTTAGAAAACCCTTAAAATAGTACAGGAGATGAAAGATGATATTGAGTCTTGGTAATGGAAAGGTAGAAAAGAGTAGGAGAAATGATGTGAAAAAATGCTAGGGGTCTTGTAACTTATCAAATGTTGGGCTCAAGAGAGAGGAAAGAGTCAAAGATGAGAGATGTGAGCCTGAGTGGCTGGATGTATGATGATGTCATTAACAGAAACTGGAAATCAGAGGACAGAACTAATATGTGGCAGGAAAGAATGCTTGTTTAGAAATTCCTTGTTTTGATGTATGTGTAGATATACAATGGATGGCTGGAAATGCAGCATTGGTTCTTAGAAGAGGGAGTGAGAATTGAAGAGCTATACCTCATAGACAACTGTGCAGCGGTGACCTTTGAAACTATAAAAGTTAGGGAGAAAAGAAGAGAAGAAAGACAAAAATAGAACTTTGAGGAATAAATGTGGGCGAAGAAAGGGAAACCAGTGAAAGAAACACATTATAGGTGCTCAAAATGGGATTATGATTATAATTTTATAACTATACTCCCTATCTCTACTCTGTGCTTCATGGCCATCTTCTATATTAACCAGTAGAGTAATATTTTCAGTATTAGAATCTGACTATGTTATTTTTCAATTTAAAGTAGTTCAGAGGACTTTAGCATCAGGCGGTTTTGTATTCTAAATTCCTGTTGGGGGTATAGTGAAAACACCACACACATATGCCATTGGAATTTCAAAAGGAGGGAAGAGAGAGAATGGGGATAAAAACAATACTGGTAGAGATAATGGCCAATAATTTTCCAAACTTGAGGAGAGATATTAAGCTACAGATTCAAGAAGACCTACAGAGTTCAGGCAAGATAAATAATAACATACTGGGAACATCATAGTAAAATCTCTAAAAACCAATGATGAAGAAAAAATATCTTAAAAATAACTATATTAAAAAATACTTCCTTTCTTACAAAGCAACAAAAATGAGGGTGACAAATAACTTCTTAAACTAAAAACAGAAACCAGAAAATAGTGACATAAATTCAAACTACTAAATGAGAAAATGACCAGGCTATCATTCTATACATATAAAAATATCCATTAAGAATGAAAGACCTGTAATCCTAGCATTCTGGGAGGCCGAGGTGGGCAGATTGTTCAAGGTCAGGAGTTCGAAACCAGCCTGAGCAAGAGCGAGACCCCGTCTCTACTATAAATAGAAAGAAATTAATTGGACAACTAAAAATATATGTAAAAAATTAGCCGGGCATGGTGGCGCATGCCTGTAGTCCCAGCTACTCGGGATGCTGAGGCAGGAGGATTGCTTGAGCCCAGGAGTTTGAGGTTGCTGTGAGCTAGGCTGATGCCACGGCACTCTACAGCCCGGGCAACAGAGTGAGACTCTGTCTCAAAAAAAAAAAAAAAAAAAAGAAATATAAAATTTCCAAATTAAATGAAAGGCACACTTGAAATAATATGAAGAGAAGGGCAATTATGTTGTTAAAATTATGTAAAATTCGTGTATTAACTATTGGAAGAAGCAATGGAAGAATAATTGTGGTTAAAGGGCTTATATTACAACTTTATAAATTATTACAGTTTTAACTCTTGGATTTAATAACTGGATCTAAATTAGCCTTTGATATAAAGTATGAGGTGATCTGTTCACTTAGGTAAGCTTGTTTAAACCTTGTTTAGCATTTTTCAGAGAATAGTGACTTTGTATTTTGAATATAAGTTTGACTTAGGTGTAACTAATTATAGGAAGGCATAGCTGAAAATAGTCCAGGTATAGTAAGTTTACCCCAGAATTAGGCTAGGAATTCTTAGGTTTGTCAAATCAATCCTGAGAGAATAAGCCTGAATACCCCTGAACAGATTGGATAAAGGAAATTAAGGAAAAGGAATATTCAAGACTCAAAGGTTTGAAGCAGAGAGACTTGTAGAGTGGAGATATAAAGTGGATTGATGGAAAGAGAAATTAGTTGGTAGTGAAAGATTTTGAGTTAAATTTTGTCCATACTTAATTTTAACATAATGGTGGGATAGCCAATTAATAATAGTTGAAAATGTGTAATTGGAAGTCAAATGAAAGCATTCGGGGCTAAACAATTAGATATAGCAAACAAATTGAAGTGATAAATGAAGCCTGCTTAAGTTTGGGGGAGGCAGCTTTCAAATTAATTGGAGAATTCTGGTTCTTTTACATACATGTTTCTGAAAGGAATGTGCATTTCTTTTTTTGCAGTAGAGTCTGTTGTCACAGAGTTTACACTGGGGTTCTTGTTTGCACATCTGCATATAATTTCACAAGAAGTGCTAAAATTAAGTGTTCTTGGTAGTAATAGCCTATTTTGTGCTTACATTGGAAATACCAATAGTAAAAACTGTCTGTAGCAATAAAATAATCTTTTATCTCCACTCTCCACATAATGAGCAAATATGCTACCAGGGAGATCACTTGAGAAAATTTACTTTCACTAAATGTAAATGGCTTTATTGATTAATCTCTGTCAATAAAACACAAGTGAAAATGATTAATGGTATTTAGTTTGCAAACTCCATTTTATTCATAGTTTGTGTGGGTTTTTTTTTTTAATTATTTCACAAATCTGGTACATACAGGCAGTTAAAACTGGTTATCACTTTGATAATCAGAAGCCTCTGGTATAGTACAGTCTTCATGAAAACATTGTGAAACAGGGAGAATACACAGTAATAATCTCTTTGAAAACAATGGCTGCAAACATCCATGTTTCTAAGAAAATATAACTTTACATATATATGTATTTTAAGCAAGCTATACCTCTTACATAAATTCAGACAACAGAGGGAGTGTGCAATCATAATGCTCATTTTATGGAAAAAAATGAAAATAATTTTAATTATGACCTAAATGCTTTTAAGAGAGTCCTCTTGGATTGGATGCAGAGCATAAAGATATTTTCCCTAATTTAGAACCATCCTGGTCACAAAGAGCTGAAAAGTTGGTCAGTAAGTAGGATTGCTATTACCAAGTGAATTTAACCCAAATTCTTTAGGTACAGATCGTAAAGTGTTCCAATCCTAGCTAATTTAGGGAATTGAGCAAGAAGAGAAGAGTCTTCAGTTTTTAAATGAAGGCTTTTTATGGAATTGAACTCTTGGCTTGTTTTTATGAATGTCATTTTGTTTAACCTAACATGGTTTAGAGCTTATTTTATCCACTCTAAGCATTCTAGTTCTTTAGTTTTCTCAAGGAAAGTGAACTTCAAAAGTCTCAGGATGGACTATCCCACACCAATGCTACTAGGGGACTATACTATGAACATGTCAGGAGGCCTTCTAGAGTAGAGTCAAATAGGAAACTATTCGAAACAGAATGAATCACTGCATACTCTTGCTCAGAAGGCTCTGCTCACTTTAGAAACTAGAATGAGGATCACCAACACATTTTATACAAGAGTTACTGGAGTGACATGCTCTAGTAGGGATGCTTAGTCATTTCCCATGATACATGAGATTCATGAGCTAAAGGGGAAAAAAATAATCACGTTCTCCCCCTGAACTAAACTTCAGCTTTTTATGGAGGCACTGAGGCCATGCAGCTCCTTTCTCAAAAGATAGAGACAAAAGACAAAGTAGAGGACTTGGAAAATTTTTTTCTCATTTAATTTTCTTTGAAAAGTTGAATTCCACATAATGGTAAGACTTTGCTAAAAGAAAACTGATTAAAGAGACAGACATTCAAGATAAATCGTACTGGAAATACAATAACAAATTTTGGCCTGATAGCCCTCATGCTGTCTTATAAGAAAACACTAAAATTCATGCAACAGAGAAACTGGTGACATGAGGACTTTTTCTCCAGACTTCCTAGGAAAAAAACTGAGAATATACTGTTTTCTTCTGTTTGCTTTCATAATGACTTATTCTTGCTTTTGGTTGACTTTCCCAAACTTTCCTAGTCATTCCTGATGAAAAATCATTCTTCGATAGAAGACCAAGTAAACTTACATGAAAGAAATCAAGTGTCTTTTGAGTTCCTTCCCTCTGCTAGAGGAGCAATCAATTGGATTATGTAAAACTACCACCACAACTAAACAGCAGGTAGAATTGGAACAGGAATTAGTTGTCATTAGTGTACTTGTAATAAAATAAAGCTTGTTCTGAAACCACAAGGGATGGTAAGAAGAGACTGTATAAAAGCTACTGGGTTCCCTAGAAAATGGATAGATAAAGAATACAGAATGTGAGAATATATAGAACTCACACTCAAGTTATAAAAATAGACATGGTTCTCAGACAAAAAGCAAATGAGTATAAAAGAAGTCTCCAAACATAACTATTTTTAAAAGACACATCTATATAAAACAACAAGATGTCATCCTCTCAGAGCTCCAAAGAGTAGTCTGTTGAAATGGCTGAAAAGGAGAGATGAATTGGAGACAGACAGGTCAAGAACCCATAACTCATCTGTCCTACTCTTGTGTTTGGCAGTGTACATTGGAGATTACAGGCAGACTGCTTTTGGGATTATATATATAAATAATAATGGCTGATTGGTTGATGGTGGTTGGTAGGTGAATGAGAAAACCCAGGTTATTAAGTAATCTCTGGAGTTGAACTCTTTTAGCTTCTACACTTGACAATGTTACACATGAAAAAAGATTCTAAGTTTTTTCACCCAGAATCAACCCTGCCATTGTAACTCATGCTCCATGCCCCATGGTTTCTATTGTGCCCTAAAGGATCAGCCTAGACTATATAAATAGAAAATAACTCCAGCCTTGAAATGAGAAGGGACAGACCAGTTATTCATGCTCAGTACTTGTAAGTCACAAAGAAATACTGAAATTAATAGTCTGTCTCCTTTTAACTGCAAAGGAGATGCCATGAGTTAAAGTCATGAGACAAAGAAAGTCAAGAAGATGTGGGTAGCAGCACCTTTCCATACCCGCCTGGATTTTTAAGGAGCCTTTCACTCCTTATTCCTTTCAAACACAAAGTTCATCAATTTGAAGAAAAAGAAAATGGCTCTAAAGTTAAAGAGTCCCCAGAGAAAACTAGCAGTACATGAAATAGGCCCTATGTGGGCTAAAGGATAAGCTGCAGAACCAGTTAAGACAGAAGAGGCAGCCCAAGGTCTTAATTACAGTTTTAGCATAGTATAGCACAATATGGGCAGCACTTTTTCCATCCAATCGACAATTCAGCACCATCCATGTCCAGTTCAAAAGATTACTGAAGAGTGGGCTTTCATCTTTGGTACCACCTCATGAGTTATTCTTGGTTTGCAATAACTGCAAAGAAACAGGAAAGGTGGTACCTTTGCCTTGTCTGTAAGTACAAATGCTGGGACTCTGATTGATGCAACCATTGAGGCCAATTAAAATAATACTGTAATACAGGAGTGATGCATCCAATTCCTAGTTTCCAGATAATAGCAGCCATGCCCCTACAGGAGCGGGATCATCCATTCCCATTGGTTAAGGCCTTCGGTTTGTTGTCCTCAGAGTAGAATAAAACACTGTGTTCCCACGGACAAGGAACTCCAGATGAAACCATGGTCTACATTTGGACAGAGATTTTAAGTACCAGATATGCCAGGCACAGAAACAGAACTGGCCTGTGGCCATCACACTTGGAGAAGCTTCTGTTTGGCAGCGCAAACTAGAAACTTCTTAGTGTATTCTGGTTTTAGTCCCCTTTCCTGAGTGAAGCAGCCAGGGAGTGACCAGGTTCCAAAAGCCCCCAATCTAATACTTGGCATTAATTCTCTCCATGGTCTTCTTCCACCCAGGCTACAATCTTCCCTTCCCATCCAGGGATGGCATCATCATCATGGAAAACCTAGAGAAACAAAAAAAAGCCACAATGAAAAAATAAGTAGGGAGTCTCACCAAACAACTGCTGGGGATAAGACCTCAAACATAAAGGATAAAACCATGTATAAGAAAGCCTTATTAGAGCCCGTCCCTTAGGTTTTGTCCCTAAAGTTGCAACTGGTATCTTACATTTTTTTTCTTAGTTCCACCTCTGTGAAATTAAAAAAAAAAAACCCTAATACTGCTTTGCTCAAAGAGATTTGTAAGAATTAATAAGTTACTAATCACACAAAGTAATTTGGCCTTTTTAGGAGAAAGTCACGTAAATATTTAAAACATGAGAAAGTGGAAGATTTTTGTACCAGTAAAAAAAAGGTGGGAAAGAAGACCAATCTTTATTTCTCAGATGCAATTCTCTTCATTCATTCCATTCATTTCATAAGCCACTAAAAAACAGGGTTATTAAAACATCCCACTGAGGAAATGTTTACAAAATAAAATTTTAGCTGTTGCAACTTTTTTCATTCTGTAGCCACAGTGAAGGCACTTGCAACATATCATAACCAGAATTCTCTTCCCCCCGGAAAAGTCTATATTTAACAAATAAATTATAAAGGGAAGTGTAAGCTAAGAAGATACTCAAGGAGTTGGGAATAAGCATAGGTGACTATCCAGAAGTTCCTTGTTCTCATAATGAGAAACTATCACCACATGATATATAGTTCCTTATATTCACGCCTGGTCGTTTATTTTGCTCTATATAGGAAGCAAGTTTTCTAAGATTTGGCTACAGGTAGAAAATTATTATATTGTCTTAGGTTCTTTATGTTCCCTAACCAAATAAAACTTTTTCATTTTTAAAATACAAATTCTATCCAAGTTCTTTGTCAAAGTGATTAAGTCCTAAAACTAAAGAAACTATCAACATTTTGGGCCATTCTGTGACCTTCTAGGTCTGGGACTCTGGCAAATTCCTCTGACCTGGTTACCCATGTACTTATGGGTACCAGTCCTTGAATAGGAGGCTTTGGGGCTCAGGAATGACCTATAATACCACCCAGACTCCCCATGGATTCTGCACCTCTTCTTTGACAGTGCCAAACTCAGGATCCAGGGCTTTGAAGTGATACCGGTGATTCCCTTCCCGATCAATAGCTGCTTTAAAATCCTTCAGGGTCACCTCCCCCAACCTGCAACAAAAGGAGAGAGCACTAAAATAGACTGTTAATCAATAGGCTGGAAAGATAAGAAGTTAGCTTTAAACCCAGGCCCCTGCCAAAGTCAACAGGCAGAAATAGCCCCTGGTTGGGTCACTGTCTCTGATAACTGGGAATAAAACAGCAGAGGTTGGGGAGCTGGTCAGCACTAGGGAATGAAAACAGTATTACATATGGGGTGATCTGAATATTTAAAATAGATTTATTGCTTCAGCAGCAGAAAAATCACTTTTCTTTGTTATTCTCTGGAAATAAGACATAAGGTCCCTAAAATCAAATTTGTTGAACAACCATAAATACATCTAAATTCTCTGGCTTTCCTTAGCAGAAGTAAATCAAATATCACTATTTTTATCCTTCGGACTTTCGGAAACTGGCTTCTAACCCAAAATACGTAAGCAAACTCTCTAGGAAGAGAATTCGATATAACTTCTCTCAGTAATTGGTTCCAGAGCTTAAATATCTTTATTTCAAAACCATTTCCCTTAAGAGGAAGTATATTAACTGGGTTTTTGAAAAGTTTTAAACATAATTCTCAATAGGGATTAGTTGCAGTCATCAAACAGCAACAAAGATAAGTGAGTCCCAGTCCTGGAGTAAGTGCCAGGCTGCAATCCGTGGCTATTGACAAAAGCTGTTTGAACACTTAAAATACTGTTTTCCCAATCATGGAGCATATTTGCATAGTTATCAAGATTGGAAGTACTAATATTGTACCTGTGCCTAGGAGTAGATCATGATTTGTCCCTTATCCCACTGGTTGGTGGCAGAGCTGGAAGTAGACACTCTATCTCTGGGGCTCGTCTCACTATACCATACTGCTTCTCAAACACCTTTCTGCTGCTCATATGAGCAGTGCAGTAACTAATGGTTCTGCCTTCCTTTCCTTTTTTACAGAGAAATAATGATCCCAGAACCTTACCTCTTTGGTATATTGACCATGAAGGGTGTAAGTGACCGGTCAGTGAAATAGAGCACTTTAGTGCAGGTGCTGCTGACAGTTGGAGAGCTCTGTGAGTGAGGCAACTCTGCAATCAGAGAGACTTTGTAGTTAGAACATTCAGTTTACTCCAAACCACCCTTCATTTCCAGTTATTCAAAATGTCCCAGGAGACTGAAGCTGCCTGAGGTCACAGTACACAGCTCTCACACCCTTGCCAAACATGAGATCCATTAGCTGTGATCCACAGGAAGTCACCACTAGGACCACGAGGACAAAAGGTGCTTCAGACATGTACACTATCATGAGGACCATCATTGCTCACCGATAGCAGGAAAAGAGCAACACATCTGACAGTTATTGTTGCTAAAGATCAAAAGAAATCTTGCTAAGGCTTCTTAGCAAGATTTCAGCTAAGGCGGAGTTCAGGAGCTGCAGACTCTGCCAACATTTAGATTTTGGAGGTTAGTAATAGATAATACTCATCTAATTCATGAAAAGAAAAATAATAGGAGCAAGAACCACAGGAGTAAAGTAACCTTAGAAACTCAGACCCCAAGAGACTATACTATACTTCCTATACTTCCAATCTAAAAGGTACAAGACCTACCTTACACCTAGCTTATAGGATCTATATATGTTCGTGCCATGATCTTTAATATAGGTTTCTTGATCCACATTTTTTCTCCTTTAAAGAGGTACTTTTGGAAAAGTGTAATTAATGAATACTTGTGATCATGACTTTAAGAGAACAGGAGAAAAGACCAATCAGAAACTTTTATCATAAGGACCAAAAACCAATAATTAAACTTTTATTAAAATCTCTCCTGGCTGGGCGCGGTGGCTCACGCCTGTAATCCTAGCACTCTGGGAGGCCGAGGTGGGCGGATTGCTCAAGGTCAGGAGTTTGAAACCAGCCTGACCAAGAGCGAGACCCCGTCTCTACTATAATAATAGAAAGAAATTAATTGGCCAACTAAATATATATAGAAAAAAAAATCAGCCGGGCATGGTGGCGCATGCCTGTAATCCCAGCTACTCGGGAGGCTGAGGCAGAAGGATCGCTTGA
>CAUYRT010014468.1:0-15866 GCA_963574885.1 Lepilemur ruficaudatus
TATAAGTATCATACTTTAAAAGATATATTTTCAAAATCTATAATAGCAAAAAAACTTAAGAACACACTGAATGTGCTTCCATTTTCATATGGTTTCACAATTTCTATTTGTGGAAAATTGGAATACTGAGAACAAGTGGAATTTAAGGCAAAAATATGAACCATAAGTGGTTCCGACCTGTCTGTCCCCACAGTGTAACGCACCTAACACCTATGTGTTTCTGGAGAGAAATTTTTCCTAGACGTTGGCTGCTATAAAATCATTAGACATCTTTCCTGGACCAGCTTATGTTTGCACAGATGTAATGGTCTACAAACCGTGGGGTCAAAAGTGTATGTGGGATTATCCTGGAAATCCTGAAATAGAACCTTCAATAGTGACGGATTCTTATAAGGAATACAGATAGAATTGTGAAACTAAATATTGCACAGAAACCACTTCTTCACATAAACAAACAAACAACCAAACAAACGTTTTCTTTAAGAAATTCATTCTAAGGAATAAAATTATCTATAAAAAGTAACTTAAAAGTTTAAAATATCTGATAAAATTTAACACACACACACACACACACACACACACACAAACACACATGAATCATTAGTAGCTGGAGGGATCCCAGGATAGAATGCAGAATTTAACAAAGGAAATGAACTGTACGACAAACATGACAAAACTTCACTGAAGATGTTGACAGAGTAGGTTTTTGAATGTAACAAGATAAGTCAACTTGAGTGGTAATATATTTTGGGAAATCAGCTCACTACAAATTGTGACTGTAAACATTGTACTGTAAATGCTTTGTAGTTAAAAAAAAATATATATATATATTCATCTTTCTCCAAAGGAATATTAGTTTTGTGAAAGTGAAATCAAATTCAATGTAATTCAATACACTAGTTTTTATTATATGCTTGGTATGTTCCAAGCATGTGCTTACTTCAAGCAGATATATTAATACTATATGGTGAGATTATAATAGTTTATGAAATCCAGTAATAGGCCTAGGAGTAGAATATAAGAGAACACAATGCATTCCAAAACTTCCTGATTCTGTGTAACATAATGCAAAAGTATTTCACAGCTGTCTTAATTATAGATATATTAATAATAACCATATTTTTATTTATATAAACATTTAATTTTATATCAAAACTGAAATTAAAAGAAAACAGTCAAAATTAGTCAAATCTTTGAAAAATTTGAAAGATTCAAATTAAGGGGAACATAATCCTAACTAAGGGTTAATAAAATGTCACAAATCAGAAAAAACAATCCATGTTAACATGGACATTTTATTGCTTTAAACCCATCTTCCTTTGGTGTTTTGAAAAAATAAGTTTTCATTGGGGAAATACTTCCTCCCATGATAATGTTACGTATTCTGATCTATTCAGTATTGTAATATGCATAAAATAATATTATTTTTGATGAATCAATTCTCTGTAAGACCAAGAGTTCCAAAATACCCCAAAATATGAGTGCATCTTCTTTGCAAATCCTGAAAGGAAAACAGAGAGATTTTTACCTCTGGAGAATGAAACTCTGAGAAATGAGAAAGAAGTAGATAATTCATTCACTTTATTTCTTTGCCAAAGCAGCTTTGAGCCATTTGATGGAGAGATTAAAAAATAAAATAAGCAATACAAATATACAGACCTTTTGAACCTAGGCAACTCACAGTGGGAAAAACCTAGAGTCGAGTGTGCACATTAATGTTCATGGTGAATAAAAGAGATATTAATGAGGTAATTAGCTCTGATGTTATAAATATTTAAAATGCATAATTAAGATAAAATTGTCCAGAAGTGATGAAAAGCATTGGGAATAGTCAGAAGATAACATTTTAAATAAAAAATATTCAGGAAATAAAATATTATCATAATTAAATTAGTAACTAAGCACTTTTAGTATTATGTTTTACAACTTTTTAAACAAGTAACTTTCCAATTATGAAAGTAGTACTTTTCAAAGTAAAGAATTTTGAAAATCTGGAAGAATAAATAAGAGCATAAAGACCACCCATCTCTCTTCTACTAAAATACAATTATTTAGCAAATGTATTTTCTTCCAGCCCTTTTTCAATGGACACATACAGCCTTTAAGGTGGGGAAGGAATAAATACCAGATAATATTTGATACAATGTTTTGTATTTAGATTATCTTTATGATTATATAAATATTACAATTTCATCGTATGGGATTTTTTTAAAACTATAAAATGGTACGCTAAGGAAATTAAGAGCAACCCATAAACCCATCAGGCAGAGAATTTGTTGTGATTATGAGCGGGTTGGTACATAATCTGATATTCTTTCCCATAAAATTCAGTGTAGGCATCTATCAGCTAATTTACAACAAATGTCATTTACTCTGTTATATATCTTTATCTACCCTTAGACCAAGATCCATCTTGGATCCCCAGTACCTGGCACAACATATAGTCTACATTAGATACTCAAATATCGTTAGTTCAAATAACAATCATTATATAACAGTTTTATCTACTTTTTGCTTGCTAACATTTTGGAAATTCCATTTGGTATTTATCAATGTATACCTCTATGACAATATTCAATATCTTCTATTTGAGGATGTGTGTGTATGTATATGTGTGTATACAGTACAGGTACATTTATTACATATATTAAAATATAATTTCCTAGGACTGCTGTGAAGAATTACTACAAATTGTGTAGCTTAGAATAATAGAAATTTATTCTCTAGTACTTCTGGAAGCTAGAAATTTGAAATCAAGGAGTTGGCAGTGTCAGGCTTCATCTGAAGGCTCTAGGGAAAAATCCTTCCTTGCTTCTTCCTAGTTTATGACGGCTGCCAGTAATCCTTGGCATTCCTTGGTTTACAGCTGCATCGCTCTAATCTCCGTTTCCATCATCACATAGTCTTCTTCCCTCTGTATCTTTCCTCTGTGCTTCTGTGTTCAAATCTCTATTTCCTTTCTCTTATAAAAACACAAGTCATTAGATTTAGGGTCCACTACAACCTCATATGTCATTATCTTAACTTTATTACCTTTGCAGAGACGATACCCAAATAAGGTCACACTCATGCGTACTGAGGATTAGGACTTGAACATATCTTTGTAGAGGACATAAATCAACCCCTGTAATACATGATGTCGCAAATATGCTCTATGTTTATGTTAGCATATTGTCACCCTGGAATTCTCAGGAAAATCAGCTTTAGGTGTTAAGTTAGTAAATTAAAAAACAATATCTACAGAGATGAGTTTGAGATGCACATCTATATTCCTTTTTATGGGTTGGCAATTTCAACAAATGTGAACATTACTGAAGTCTTTGGGCATGTCTTGCAAACAAAATATCATAATACAAAATTTTAAGAAGCTAATTAATTCTCTTCTTACAGATGACCTAAAGATAAACATTATGCTTAGTAAAGTGACACTGGATATAATAAAGCTTCACAGGACATCCCATTAATTGAACATACTTCTAAACTTAATTCTATCATATTTTCTACAATACAATTGCTATGGATTTAGTTTCTTTTTGTCCCTAATAAGCTCAGAGTGTTTACACATGTTAAAATCAGTGAAATGCATTTTAGGAAAGTAATACAGTATGTGAATGGATTATTTACACCATTTAAAAGATGTATAAACTGAGACTTGGCACTTGAATGACTTACTTTTCAAATATTATGAGGCTGTCACAGCTAAAGACCTTATAATATATTAATAGATTTATGTGGTAAGGTGCAGGTAAAAATGTTAATGAAATAAGTGCAAGAAAATTAAATTATATATTAGAATAATATGATCAAATAATATAAACGATTGCTCTGGGAACACATAAAAAGAAGTAGTTCCTTTGAATAATGTTTTGTCACTTTAGTTGGAGGTTTTTGGATTCAAGGACAAATTGCTGTTTGGAAAAAAAATCATTTTTCAGCACACATTTCCTGAATGTATTATGTAGCAGGCTCTGTAATGGCTGTACCTATTTTCTCTGATGGATTTTGTACCTCTTTAGGGCAGGGACTGTGCTTTTTTATTTATTTGTTTTTCAGCATCACCATGGTGAGCACAGTGAGGGAGAGAACTAGATCCACATTAGGGAGTTTGGACTCACAGAGTATGGCTAATAATCAGACGTCCTCCCATTCATAAAATGCTTGAGAATTTAAATTGTTAATTCAAACACTAAGACCACCCATGAAAAATGATCAGAAGACACACAATATTTATAAAGAGGAAATGTAAATTATAATGAATGATATGAGGAAAAGTTAATGCTCTATAGAATATAAATTCATAAAAATTTAAAATAAACATTTAAGAGTTTCGCTATTGAAACCTTTTTTATTCCTTTCAACATAAATTCCAACTTGTGGCTAGTGGCGCTAGTTCAACTAGCACTCTAGAAATATTACTGATATGATTATTAATTCAAAAGAAAATTGATAATATGTCCCAATAATGTTTCTAATGCTTCCTCAGCCAATTCATTTTATAAAACTGTCACAAAACCCCTGACCTACAGCACTGAGGGCAAAAATTATGGATGACAGATTCTTAACTATCTTTTGATTCATACATTTCTTTGAGAACCTTATGAAAAATATATTCTCCCTAGAAAGATGTACAATCACTCTACCATTTACATTAAATTTCAAGTATTCGTTGATCCCCTGAAGCATAAATCTATTCTAATTATTTTCTTTCTCTTCTCTCTCTTTCTATCTCTCAGTGAAGTAGGTTGGAAACAATGAAAACTTAAATAAAATTCTGAGAAATCAAGTAAACAGTTTGTTAAAAATTTTCTGCAATAACCAAGAATGTCTACCATAGGAGGCTGAAATTTGGAAATTGTGTTAATATATTGCATTGCACCAAAATATCTGAGAACATAAATAACCAACCAACCAAATCAACAAATACCTGTAGCAACTCATGGAATCAGAGAGGGAGAAGAGACATTTTGAGTCAATTGATACAAAGTAACATGCCATTTGAAGCCAGTGACCCCAACATGATGAGTAAAATTTGTATATATAGGCAAAAGTGTGCCAATGGGAATAATCTGATTCTAAATGAGCAAATTCAAATGATATATAAGTATATAGACAGGCAAGTAGGTAATATATATATGATTCTTAAAATCCACATATCAGAGAAATTAAGGAATAAAGACTAAGAACAACATGTTCTGTTGTTGCTGTTTTATGTAAACATGATATTTTCATTTCCAGGTCTAGAAAAAGGAGTTTATTTATTTATTCATTTTAATAAACTATGTTTTTTAGAATAGTGTTAGATTTGCAGGAAAATTGAAAGATAGTACAGAGTTCCCATACACAGTATTCTCTCATCCAATTTTCCCTATTGTTAATATCATACATTCTTAGGATATATTTGTTACCATCAATAAACTATTACTGATACATTATTATTAAACAAAGTCCATATTTTGTTCAGATGTCCTTAGTTTCTTTTCTTTTTTATTTCAAAATATTAAGGGGGTAAACGTGTTTTTATCACATGGGATACACTGTAATATAATGCTTAAGTCAGGACTTTTGGTGTGCTGGTCATAAGAATAGCGTTCATTATACCCAATAGGTAAGTTTTTATTCCTCATGTTCCCACCTTCCCTGCTTCCTGGTTTCTCATGACTTTTATATGTCTTTGTGTTTAGTTTCTACTTCTTAGTGAAAACGTATGGTGTTTGGTTTTCCATTCCTGAAATACTATGCTTAGGATAATGGTCTCCAGTTCCATCCAGGCTTCTGCAAACAATGTTATTTGATTTCTTTTCATGGTTGAGTAGTATTTCATGGTGTGTGTGTATGTGTGTGTGTGTGTGTGTGTGTATATATATATATATATATATACACACACATACATGCACACACACACATACATACATACTACTTTCTTTATCCACTTATGAACTGTTGGGCACTTAGGTTGATTCCACGTCTTTGCAATTGTGAATTGTGCTGTGATAAACATTCGAGTGAAAGTGTCTTTTTGATAAAATGACTTTCTTTGGTTAGATACTCAGGAGCGCGATTACTGGATCGAATGGTAGGTCTACCTGTATTTCTTTGAGGAATCTCCATACTGTTTTTCATAGAGGTTGGACGAATTTTCAGTCCCACCAAAGCATATAATCATTCCTTTCTGTCTGCATCCATGCCAGCAACTTTGTCTTTTAATAGTGACCATTCTGATAAGGATAAGGTGGTATTTAATTGTAGTTTTAATTTACATTTTCCTGATGATTAATGATGTTGAGCATTTTTTTCATATATTTATTGGCCATTTGTCTATCTTCTTTTAAAAAATTTCCATTCCTGTCTTTGTCAACTTTATGATGGGGTTATTTGTTTTTTTTTCTTGCTGTATTGTTTAAGTACTTTGTAGCTTCTGGATATCAGTCCTTTACTGAATGTATAGTTTGCAAACATCTTCTCTCATTCTGTAGGTGGTGTATTCACTCTGTTGATTATTTCCTTTGTTGTGCCGAAGCTTTTTACTTTTTTATGTTTTTATTATTTATTTATTTATTTCAGCATATTATGGGGGTACCAATGTTTAGGTTACATGTATTGCCTTTGCCCCCTGAGCCAGAGCTTTTTAATTTAATTAAGTCCCATTTGTTTATTTTTGTTGTTGCTATATTTGCCTTTGGGGTGTTAGTCACAAATTTTTTGCCTAGGCCAATGTCTAGAAGAGTTTTTCCTATGTTTTCTTCTAGAGCTTTTGTGGTTTCATGGCTTACATTTAAGTCTTTATCCATCTTCAATTATTTTTTGTATATGTTGAGAAATAGAGGTCCTGTTTCATTCTTCTGCATGTGGCGATCCAATTTTACCAGTACCACTTATTGAATATGGCTTCCTTTCTCCAGTGAATATTGTCTGCCTTATCAAAGATCAGTTGGTTATAGGTAGATGGTTTTATTTCTGGCCTCTCTATTCTGTTCCTTTGGTCTATGTCTCTACTTTTATAACCACGTTATTTTGGTTACTATATAGCCTTGTAGTATAATTTGAAGTCAGGTAATGTGATCCCTCCAGATTTGTTTTATTTAAGATCACTTTGGCTATTTGGGCTTTTTTTTTTTGGTTCCAAATGAAGTTTAGGATTATTTTTTCTAGATCTGTGAAATATGACATTGGTATTTTGATGGGGGTTGCACTGAATTTGTAAATTGCTTTGGGCAGTATGAATATTTTAACAATGTTGATTCTACCAATACATGAATAAGGGTTATTTTTGCATTTGTTTGTATCATTTGCAATTTCTTTCATCAGTGTTTTGTCATTCTTGTAGAGATTTTCACCTCTTCATTTAAGTATATTCCTAGGTATTTTATTTCCTTTGTAGCTATTATGAATGGTATTGAGTCCTTGATTTAACTCCCAGCTTGTTATTGGTACATACAAATGTTACTGATTTGTGTATATTAATTTTGTAATCTGAGACTTTGCTGAATTTATCAATTCCAGGAGTCTTTTGATGGAGTGTTTTGGGTTTTCTAAACACAAGATCATATTGTCAGCAAACAGGGATACTTTGATCTCCTCTTTTCTGATTTAGATGCCCTTTATTTCTTTCTCTTGCTGATTGCTCTGCCTTAGACTTTCACTAATATAGTGAATAGAAATGGTGACAGTGGGCAACCTGTCTTGTTCCAGTTCTTAGGGCAAATGCTTTCAACTTTTCCCCCATTCAGTATGATGTTCACTGTGGGTTTGTCATATACGGCTTTCAAAATTTTGAGGTATATTTCCTCTATGCTTAGTTTGTTGAGGGTTTTTTAAATCTTGAAAGTGTGCTAGATTTTAATGAATGCTTTTTCTGCATCTACTGAGATGATCATATGGTCTTTGTTTTTGTTTCTGTTTATGTGGTGTATCACAGTTATTGATTTGCATATGTTGAGCCATCTCTTCATCCCTGAAATGAAAGCCATTTGATCACGGTGGATTATTTTTTTGATGTGCTGTTGAATTCAGTTTGCTAGTATTTTGTTAAGGATTTTTCATATATGTTCATAAGAGATATTTGTCTGTTGTTTGTTGTTGTTGTGGCCTTTCCTGGTTTTGGTATCAAGGTGGTACTGGCTTTGTAGAATGAGTTTGGGAGGATTTCTTCCTTCTCAATGTTACAAAATAGTTTTTGTTGGATAGGTACTAGTTCTTCTTTATAATTCTAGTAGTATTTGGTTGTGAATCTGTCTGGTCTGAGACTTCTATTTGTTGGGAGATTTTTATTACTGCTTCATTTTTGCTGCTAGTTATCAGTCTGTTCAGGATTTCTATTTCTTCCTGATCCAGGCTTGGGAGGTTGTATATTTCTCTGTGGATGGGGATGGAAAAGAAGGCATTCTTTAAATTGAGAACAGAGAAAGGGGTGGCAGAAGAGGGTATTTGTGAAAGGAGGGTATAGGTATCACGCACCACCGGGTGTACTGTAATCATCGGCACATTGACTTGATGGAGGTCCTGAACTAGGTGGTAGGAGCCATTTGTTTTTTTGACAGGAAGAATGGGGGTGTTATGAGGAGAGTGAATAGGGGTAAGGATACCTGCAGAGAGGAGGCAAGAAATATTAAGTTTTATGCTCCTCAGTCCTTGTGGACTGAGGGGGTATTGGGAAACAGATATGTAGTGACTGAAGTTCCTCAGGAAAACCCGCACAGGGTCATGATGATGGGCTACAACCAGATAGTCAGTGTCCCAGACTGATGGGTCAATTTCTGAAAGTAGAGTCTCCTCACTTTTTGGAAGTAGGGGAAGCTCTTGGCAAAAAAGCAAATGTGGGGCTGGAGTGTGTTGCAGGAAGTGAATTTGTCCACCTAGTTTATGAAGGAGATCCCTTCCCAATAAGGGAGTGGGACAATAGGAAATAACTAAAAATGAATGTATAAAGGTTGTTGTGAAAAAGGTACATTAAAGAGGGGGAGTTTCAAGTGGGGTATCCTTGATGCCCTTCATGCCAGTTACAGAGATGGAGGAGTGGTGCATCGGGCCATGGAATTCAGTTAGAACAGATAAACTTGTCCCTGTATCCAGAAGAAACAAAAGGAATGAGACGGTCTTACCAGATACCATCCTGATTACCGGAGGCTCAGTGGACGTGCTGGACTTGGGGGCTATGAGCCTGGGCAGCCTCAGTCCTCTGGTATCAGCACCAAGAGGGAAGAGAGCTTGTTAAGCGGAGACCTGGGGGCCTCAGATGGTGCATTTGAGCAGGGAGGGTGTCCCTGTTGAGGACAGTCCGTCTTCCAGTGGCCCTATTGGCCGCACAACAGACACGGCTTAGAGGGTAGACAAGGATTAGGACAGGCTTTTACCCAGTGTCTGGATGTGCCACATCTAAAGCAAGTGCTGGGGGATTTGGGGGAATCTCTTTTGTAAGAGCTGTCTCAAGCCACGTTTTAGATCAAGGCAAGCATCTGGTATTTTAAGGGAAGATACTTTTCTTTTTGGGCCCGATGTTCCTTCTCCCTATTGTTAAAAACTTTGAAGGCCGTTTCAAGGACTTCTTTCCTTGAGGTCTGGGGCCCTTTCTCTAGTTTTTAAATTTTTTTTCGGATGTCAGGGGCAGACTAAGAGATAAAATGAAGGTGTAAGAGCGTCTGCCCTTCCTTGGATCCCGGGTTTAAATTGATATATTTGGTTAAGGCCTCTGTCAGGCGAGACAAAAAGAGAACAGGGTTTTCCTGTAGCCCCTGTGTGATATCTGTAATCTTACCCCAGTTTACAGCCTTATGGGCATTTTTGGCCGTGCCTGCTAAGAGGTAGGTCACCATATGATCTAGTGATCCGAGGCCAGCGTCAACGTGCTGATAGGTCCAATTAGGTTCTCCAGAGGAAATGGCCTCTGCGGCGACTGGATTATGATAGGACTGAGTGTGTAGTTCATCTGCTTGAGCCCTGGCTGAACGCCAGGTGAGTTCAGCCCTGAAGGAACTGGCCTGAGCGCTGGGGCGGACTGCCTTATCCTGCAGGTGGGGCGCGGGGGTCTGGATGTGGAAAAGGCGAGGTCGGACGGGCGGGGTAGCCGGACACTCCGGGATCCAGGAGTGAGCCCAGGCGAGCTGCGCAGCCCACTGCTTCCTGGGTGGCAAAGAGGTCCGCTCCCGATGCCCGTCCCAGGTTTCAGCACCAAAATGTCAGGTAAAGGGAGAAAAGAATAGGAGCAAAAAATGGCTTTGGTGGACCAAGACAGGTTTTAATAAGGAAACCTGAGAAGGGCCTCTGACCGAAAGCACATTAGTTCCGGCTCTTACAGGCTGCGGGTTTTTAAAGGCATTCGGAGAGGCGGTACGGGGCTTGAGGAGACCTTTTTGGCAATTTTTCTTAGTTTTCCGGGGAAACATATGCTTATCTTCTGGGAGGGAATGTTGAAAATGGCGGCGCTCAGGAAGAAGCCAGATGGCGGTTGTCTTTTTGTGTCCTGGTCCCTCACCTATAACTTTGAGGCAATATAGTAGATTTATATATTATTTTTACAAAAAAGCATACTTCTGGCCTTTTATAGAAGTTTAAATTACTCAGAACAACATTTTAGAGCTCTCAATCCTTTTATATTTAATATGCTCATGTCTTTCCTTTGCAATGTAAACCATCTCCTGGCGTATTGTTTCTCCCATGGCCTGGAAGCTATAGCCTCAGACCATGTGACTGTATTTACCTCAAGACTACACCTGATTGAATCAAGGTGAATCAATCCATAGGCTGGGCTCAGACAATCAGATTCTTTTTTTCAATAATTTAAAGTAAGAGGTAACTGAGAGTAAGTCAGTCTCACATATGATGTACTGAGCACATGAATGAAATCTTCAGGTAGAATTGGAACCCAGGTAATGCTAAAATTTGGATGAGAAAATGTCTATAGAAAAGGAGAGCTTAATATTCACCCAAGGAAGTTATAAAAAGACTGGAACTGCCTTATAAGTTTTTAATTACCGGAAGACCAGGCTTTACTTTTTGTGGTTTGTTCTTGTTAATTCTCTATTCTTACAAAACAGGAAAGTCTCTCTTTGTTCATGTTATTTTGAAAGTGTTCATGTTCCTTGCAAGAAAATGAGGTCCAACAAAATACCTTTGTGAAAGAACCAATCATATCCGATTCATCAGTGTAGAGATCAGATTTAGTGTTGCTTAAAAAAAGAAATTGGGCTAAGCAAAGCAATATAGTGTAGTCAGTATTTTCCCGATTTGACCATATTATGTAAGTTCCATTCATGCTAATGTGTTGACATTTTATATCTCTTTTCCTGCTTGCTCAGTTCCTATATATAAGGGAATCCTCGTTCTCAGATCATTTACATCACAGTCCTTTCAGTATTATTCTCCCCCTTGTACTACACTATGATCAGTTTGTTTTCCCAGAGGTATTTGCTATTTCTGGTGGGACAAGAGTAGTGCCTGGATACAACAGGACCCTTCTGTTAAGTTTTGTTTCTAATACTTGCTGGAGGCATGGCTTATGTCAACAAGCTCTAGGAGAAATGTACATGTTTACCTAGGGCTATGACCAGATGTCCTGGTCAAAAATGAAATATTCTCCATGCCATTAGGTTCAAATCAATTTTCACTTGTAAATTTTGCATTTTTCTAGTTATACAAACTCTGAAACTTGGCCTCAGCAGTGGCAGTATACACACACACACCCCCACACACACCTCTCCCCTCCCCCCACCCACCCACGCACCCAAGGGATTCTCCTAAAGATTGCTGTGTGTGGCTGGAGTATAACATTTTGATTTTTTCCTTAAAGTCTGCTGGCTGTGTTCTTCCTCCTTTCATTTAAAGTAAATGCCTGAGAGAGGAGACCCTAAGATTTTAATCCTTCTAAAGAATTCTGAGTATTAGTCTGATTACTTAAAAACTTAGCTTCTGTAGAGAAGAAGCTTGAGAAGAAACATGTGAAAACTTAGGCAATATTTAAGATATTCTAACAAAGAAAGTGGCAGTGTGGATGAAAGGTGAAATTTCATCCCAAACTCTGGGGATGTTATTTGTTTGAGCAAAGAATATATTCTGAGGGATGAATGAATTGAATGTGACTAGTAGATGTACCAAACTCTGGTTTGCTTTGAACTGAGCAAGTCACTGTAAAGGGAGATGATCAGAGGTGACACATCCTGTGACCCATTCTCAGGTGACATCTTTACATTTTTTTAAAAAAATATCACTGTAACCCCTGGAGTGGTGGTTCTGTTTAGTAAACCCTTATGAAACATTTGCTTTGTGTCAGGCTGCTGTGCCAGGCTTTGTATATATTAATCTCAACAGAATTTTGAAACTTGGACAGAAACACCTGGCAGCAGACAGGTGAACAGATCATGCAATATGAAAAGAATGATGGTAGAAGAAAATACTAGATTTTAGGATGATGAGACAGAGGGGAACTTGACCCTATCTGAACATATGAAAAGTATCTTGAGGAGATGTATTAAATTTCTTTTGTTGCTGTAACAAATTACTATAAAATTAGTGACTTAACACAAATATAGTTACATAGGTCATAAATCTGACATGGGTCTCACTGGGCTAATAATCAGGCTATCGCCAGGGCTGCATTCCTTTTTGTATGTTCTGATAACATTCATTTGCTTGAACTTTCCGGTTTTTAGAGGTCACCTGCATTTCTTGGCTTGTGGCCCTATCGGTAGGTCAAGTCCTCACATTGTGTTATCCTGCCCTAATATCTTGCCTCCCTTTTCCACTTTTAAGGAACTTTGTGATTAGATCTGGGCCCATCTAAATAATCCAGAATAATCTCCCCATCACAACTCTAACCACATCTGCAAAGACTCTTTGCCATTTCAGGTAACATATTTACAGGGATTAAGTTATGGGCATCTATGGGTAAACATTATTTTGCTTACCACAGGAGATATTATATGAGCTACATTTCAAAGAGTAAGAGGATTAACCAGATCGATAATGGGGCAGAAGGGGATCTAGGCAGAGAAAACTAAATGAAAATATTATCCTAGTATGAGTAGAGGACTATAATTACTTTTCTTCTGCCATGGTATAATGCCCCAGGCAGGAGCTTTGGCACAATAACTAGAAGTCAAGTTGTTTTCAGAACATATTGGCTTAATGATAACAATTACAGCCAATAGTATATATTTAGCATTTTCCATATTCTCTTACTAGGTACTATATTCATGGCTTTGTTCTAGTGAATTTATATGCATAAACTTCTTTAATCTCTTAAACAATATTAGAAGAAAGGTTTTTATATGCATTTTACAGTTAAAGAAGCAACCACACAAATAGTAACTTGACCAAGGTCAATAGCTAGTAAGAAAAATTGCCAGGGTTTGATTTCAGTTTGCTGTACAGTTGATTGACACGATCACTGTATCAACTAGGATTTAGCCAGAGAAGCAAAACAAGTAGAAGATATATATTAAGAGATTTATTGCAGGGGATTGCTTTACACAGCCAGGAAGTAGACAAGGCAAGTCCAAAAGGTAGAGCAGCCCATCAGGAAGGGCAGGCTGGAACTCTCAGTTATAGGCTAAAGCTACTGTTCACAAGCAGAATTTATTCTTCTTCGCGGAAGTCTCAGTTCTTTTAACCTCTTCCAACTAATTGAGTTAGACCCACCCAGGTTATCTAGGATAATTTCCCTTATGGGAACCATAAGGACCAATTATGAACGTTAATCACAGTTACATAATACCTCCATAGCAACACCTAGGTTACTGTTTGATTGAGTAACTGAGGACTGTAGTCTAGCCAAGTTGACACATCAAAAGACCATCTCAACAACTAACTATACTCCCTGCTCTGATCAATCAAATCTACATAAATATTTATATTTAAATGAAAATATTTAAAAAATTGTTGAGTATATGTCTAATTCTATTTTCTTTCAAATAAATGTAAAATACGATGCACTTTCAAATGTGCTCCAACCAAGGAATGCTGATACGTTACACATAATATGAAATCAGAACTTAGTATGGGAAATAGCACTGGCATGCTAGACTTTTCTCCTATAACAAAAAGCAACCGAAGAGCTAGCCATCCACCCAAACAAACAAAAATATAAACAGCCTGTGTTTTAGGAGAATATGCACATTCTTACACATGCTGAAGTTTTCAGTTTGATCTTCAGCTTAGTGTGACACTACAAATCTAGGCTTGACTTCAACTTTTACATCCTCAAAAAGAGATCACTGGAAGTTTCCTAAGCAAAGTGTATAATCCAAACAAAAAAAAGCAAGCCAAAAAACCTAGGAAGACAATGCTACGGTCATAATACAATGTCATTCATTCCCCTACTCACCATCTTTAATATCACGAATTGGGCTGTGGTGGGACATTTTCATGGAGGAGTAAAGGCATTTTGAACCTGGAAGGGAATGTTCCAGAATCACTTTTTAGAAGGCGCTTTAGTTAGTAAACCTTTTGGGAGGAAGTGTTTTGGAGTATGTTTGGTCTCATGGCACACATCACTTAGTGGATTTGATTGCTAGTAATAAAAACAACAACTTAAGCAAAGGGGAAATTTATTGAAAGAATTTTGAGTAATTCAGGAGAGAGCCTCAGGAAGGATTGTTGTGGAAAGACTTCAGGGACTTTGGGTAGCAAGAACCAATAAACAAGCTCTTTAGGCATTCCCCTAACTCACGTACGAAGCCATGTTTCCTGTTTTGCCATCATAACATCTACCTATTTCTATTTTCAAGCCCTGCTCACATTATACTGATATCATCTGTTCACATTGCTGCCTTTGGACTGAATTAGCTCCAACCATATCCCTTCTTTAACAGTTTGCTGTTGGTGTTTACAAGATTACCACAACTTTAGCTTCTTAAAATAGCATTCATTTACTCTCTCATAGTTCTGTAGGTCAAATTCTGGGCATGGTGTGACTGAATTCTCTGCTTAGGATCTCAAAGGTTAAAATCAAGATGCCAACTTTGATTGACAGGTTGAATTAACACCTGGAAGCTCTGGGAAAGAATCTACTTCCATATTTATTCATGCTGTTGAAGTCCCTGTTTCCTTACTAGGCTGTCAGCTGGGGACTGCTCTTAGCTCCTAGAGACCGTCCACATTCTTTGCCACCATGGCCTCTCCTACTTCAAACTAGCAATGGCAAAACTCTCCTATGTCAAATCCATTTCATGCTTTGAATATCTCTCATAAGGAAAAGCTCAATGCCTTTTAAGGATACATCTAATTAGGCCAGGCCCACCAAGGATAATCTCTTTCTTTCTTAATTCCTGGGGACCTGGGGGAGCCTTGCAGCCCTGGGCTGGGCCCGCTTACTGTTGCTATCTTCCTGGCCTGGGTTGGGGACCAGCCGGCAGTTGTCCGGTCCGGGGGTCACCAGGTCTGGGATGCTACATAACAGAAGGAAATTCCAGGTAAAATCAAACAGTATTTACTCTTGTACTTAAACCCAGAGGCTGCCACTCCCAGGCCCCTCTGCAGCAGAAGGGGAGGCTGTGGAGCCGCTCAGCTGCGGGCGGCTGCAGTCTGGGGCTGCTCGGACTGGAGCTGCTTTTTATTTTTTTTTTTTTTGGATTAAGAATCCTTTAATAACTATATTCATTCCCAGAGAACAATAAATACAGAACTTGCAAGCAGTATATGTAACAGTAATATTTTCCTTGGATACACCTACTTTTTTATACAACTTAACGGGCAAACACTGTTTTCAGAAATTAACATCGGGAAAAGCTACATAACAGAAGGAAATTCCAAGTAAAATCAAACAGTATTTACTCTTGTACCTAAACCCAGAGGCTGCCACTCCCAGGCCCCTCTGCGGCAGAAGAGGAGGCTGTGGAGCCGCTCAGCTGCGGGCGGCTGCAGTCTGGGGCTGCTCG
>CAUYRT010014469.1:0-16869 GCA_963574885.1 Lepilemur ruficaudatus
TCCCAGCTACTCGGGAGGCTGAGGCAGAAGGATTGCTTGAGCCCAGGAGTTTGAGGTTGCTGTGAGCTAAGCTGACGCCACGGCACTCAGTCTAGCCCGGGCAACAGAGTGAGACTCTGTCTCAAAAAAAAAAAAAAAATAAAAAATAAGATAAATCTAAAAAATTGCCAAATGTTCTATGGTCCAAATGTTAAAAAGAAAATTACTGTGCCTATCAAATGAAATTTCACAAGCAGGATGATCTGTAAATGTATTTGCTGCAGTGCTGCTTTCCTTTTTAAAATTTAATCAGAGGCATGCTTACTGCCTTTCTTTCCTTTTGCGTTTGTTATAAACTAAAGCAGTTTCACAGAAAAGAGTAACATTAATATTTGTAATGCTATCTTTTTAAATAAAGATGTCTTTCATACCTACATACATTTAAATAAAATAAATCAATTTATGAACATGTTATGTTGTTAATATATAATGATTCCTCATATCACTCAAATATCCTCTCAACAAAATTTTCTTTCTTGACAATGCTCTTTCTCCTCCTCCCCTGCCTGGTATTTCTTTTTGGAATTTTCCAAGACCTCACATCTCTGGCCCTTTATATGTGCTGGGCTCCTCGCTGTGAAGGCCCTTAGTACGTGTAATCTGCCCCATTCTCTGTCTGGGCTAACTTCTAATTGTTCTTTAGCTGAGGCATTAGCCAGAGAAATCAAGTATTAGTTCACTTTAGATGTGCTGACAAGGAAGATGATTCTGCATAAGGTTAGAAGACAAGATTATCAACAAAGGAATCTCTAAATTTTTACATTTGTGCCTGTCTTAGTCTGTTAGGCTGCTATAAAAGAATGCAATAGACTTGGTGGTTTAGACAACTAACATTTATTTCTCAACAGTTCTAGAGGCTGGAAAGTCCAAGATCAAGGTGCTGGTAGATCCCATGTCTGGTGAGGGCTTACTTCCTGGTTTGCAGACAGCCAGCTTCTTGTATCCTCACATGGTGGAGAGCGGAAAGAGAAGCAAGCTCTCTTATGTCTCTCCTTTTAAGGGCACAATCCTATTCATGAGGGCTCTACTCTCTTAACTTAATCACCTTTCATAGGCCCCACCTCCTAATACTATCCCATTAGGGATTAGGATTTCAATATATGAATTTGGAGGGGACACAAACATGCAGTCCATTACACTTGCCTCTCTTGACCAATTCACATGCTCACAAAGCACTATCTACAAATGAAGCCTTCGGTGACACAACTTCTTATTCTAATCTGCCCTTGTCAACTACAGGTACTGCATGAAATAAAGGATGTCAGGCTAAATTAGTAATAGATACTCTGAAATATTATAACCTCCCACCCCAGACTATTTAAATATACCTCATTGTTCAGTTCAGGTGTCAAGTCAATGTTGGGGTGCCCATCTGCTGACCTTGGTTTTTGTATATGGGAGAGGAATTGGGTCAAAGAAAGTGGGGAGAGCATACATAGCAATATTGTGCCATCTACATACTACTGTGAATTTGTGAATGAAGAAAACCTCACATTACTTAGAATTGGTAAAGATAACGGGCAGCTGGAAGAAAACAGAAACATTGAAAAAGACTGGGAATAGAAAGAGAAACTACTTAGTTTGGAATTCATCCTTGATGCCTTGGTGGCAGCCACGACTAGCTTGGAGACCTTACATAAATTCCTTAACGTTTCTGGAATGCAATTTCCTTATCAGAAAATAATGATCACAGTAGTACCTCCCTATAGTTTTGAGGATTAAATGAATTGATTTATGTAAAACACCTAGAACTGTCCCTGTAAGTGCTCCATGAGAGTTAGTGGATGTAATAATATTATTATCAGTTTTCAGAGTAGAAACACTTGTCTTCCTCTGAATAGTGCTAGATATTTCAAAGCAATGAATAATTCAGGAAAATTATAGTTATGTTACTGCTCCTGTTTAATTGTGCATCCTTTTAATTCTCAGTATATTTGTGATTCTGTTTTGGATTCCTTAGGGGAGGTAGGAAATGAAAATCAACAGGTGGGGAGATGTAATAGGAGGGAAGAAATGAGCAAGGATTTTCAGGCATGGTACTTTGATGACACCCATAGCAGTGCCTCATGGTAAAACCACATGGGTTGAAGGAATGTTTAGCTTTTAAGTAGAGAAAGCTTTAGGGGACCAGCACTTTGGTGGAAGGGGATTAGATTTCCACTGTGTAGTTCAGGACAGAAGGATAACATTAACTGGAGATAAGATTTAGATTCATTGTAGGGAAGACATTTCAGCAATGGCAACAGTGACCTTATAAAAGGGTGAGTCATTGGAACTGTTAAAGAGACAAAATGACCACATGTCATGAATGTTATTTACAGGATTCCAGTGTGGCCTAGGAGACTTGTAACTGAGTAACCTCCAGGGGGTGGGAGTGGGGGCAGTTTTAATACTGAGATTTTAAAGGCAGGGAAATGAATCAGTTGATTTTGGGGTTCAAGTCTAGGCTCTACCACTGAGGGTGTATGACCCTGGGCTAGTCACTCACTCTCTCAGGGCCTCCTAAACCTCCTGCCCTGAATGGATGTTTAAAAATCGCATGAATTAATGTATGCTCTCATTGCAACTTGTTGTTACGGCTTACTTGCTTTCCCTGCTTACTTGTCATTTCCTGCACATTCGTTAAGTGCTCTATTCACTGGAGACTGTGCTTGGCATTGTAATTTATTTTAATAAAATGCGTATTGGTTTCCTTAGGAACTTTTTTTGTGGTAAGTCTACTTATTCAAGTAAAAAAATTGATATCAAAATGGAAAATTTTACTAAATAAAATATATTAAATTTGTATCTCACTTTTTTCCCACAGAGGATTTAAAGCAGGTTATTTTCCTGATAAAAACGTACCCTATGGGTTATTATAAGACCTTCTTCTATTGAATTTTAGATTGTTGGAACTTAGGGGGTGAAGTTTATGAGCCTTTACTCATGCTGGTAAGTATGAGTAACATTCTCTATACTTTGCTTTTTAGCTTTGTTGAAACTGAATCAATAGTCTGTGATGACCCTGATGATTTTCCTGCTTTTCAAGGACTGTTCAAGTAGCTTGGTTTAATCTTGCTTGAAAATCCTCAAGCAGTTAATTTTTAATAGAAATTAATGAGAATTTTATCCTGAAAACCATATTCTTCCATTTTAATGCATAGTACATGGTTGGCTACCTTTACTGATGCACTGGTACTTTTAGGATAACAGTATCAAGTAGTAGTCTACCAGATGTTGATTGATGTGATTTTGTCACCCATTTGTGGGTAGGTGGCCATGACCGGGTTGGGAGGGACTGTGGGGTTTGGAGGAATGAAAAGTGATCTATAGTAACACTTACTGAGCGCATCTTCTATGTGCCAGAATTCTCATTTAATTTTACAGTGCATATTATACCCATTATCTTGGTGATTAAGTTGAAGTTCTAAGAAGTTGATTAACATGCCCAAGATCCCAAATTTAATAAACAATAGAGGTGAGATTTGGATCTAGGTTTCTCTGATTCTAATGCGCAGTCCCTTTCTCTGACATTGGTCTGCTCTAACCAGGATGAGCCCCAGAGATTATCAGTCCTTGTCCCAAACACACACAAATACAGGTTGTTGTCATTGTTATCCTCACTTTTGCTGTGATACCTTTGAAGAAATGATGAGAACCCAAAGGGTATACATGGGCTGATGTTTTCTACTAATGAGATTTTATTATTTCACATTATAACTTTTAGAAACTAACTGTACCAAATAAGCTATATTGTATTTTTTTGAAGGAAATCAGAAAAGGGAAAGAAATATTAGTCTGTTTTGTAACCACATGGCGTTTTAAGATAGTAAAAGCAGATAGCTTTATATGCACATTTGTTTAATATAGAGGAATCTAAAAATAATATTGCAGAATATATGCTGGTATTTTTAAAGTTTTTGAATGAATAGTTATAGTTTAAATGAGAGATAGTGGAATACATAAACTCTAAATTATTTCCCTTGATGCCAACAAAACTTTATGGTTTCATGGGAAATACATTTTTTTCCCTAGACAAAAGCTTTAGTGCTTTTAAGTAAAAGAAGACATGACCTTTTTGGTAGCTAGAATTAAAATTGTGCTGAATAGACTATTTTTACACCCATGCCCCAGTTGGAGTGACAGCATACAGGATGTAAATTGTGTATGTCTCACTCTTAGCTCTGACCTCAGGACCTAACTTATACTCAATTGCTGTATTTACTGGGATATGTATTGGAATTTATCTATTTTTATATACTTCTCTCTCCTACTTTTTTGAGAACAATTTGAGGGCAGGAACTTATTCATTTTTAGATACCTGGAGTCTAGGATATATGAAATCTCTAATAAATGTGTGTTGATTGACTGTTATTATAATTGGATGACTTATTTATCCATTCAGTTCATCTGATGAAATTGGTCTTAACTAAAGGAACTGCTCTCAGCTTTGGAACCAGCAATGGAGTAGGTGAACTTCAGAGTCTCTCCCTTTCCTGTAATTCGATCTACGAACCTGCCTTTGACACCGCACCTATACCTTTTTTTCCTACAACCATTTTACCTCCTTGCTGATGTTGAAACTGCTTTCTCTTAAAGATACTACTGCTCTGGCAGGCTTTAATGGAGGCTTTGCCTTCTTTCATTTCCCCACACTCATGGGGGCTGATAGCTGATCTGCAGAATTCTTTATATATACCCTTTGGATACTTCTAGATCAGTGCTGCCAACAGAAATATAATACTAGCCTCCGTAAGTCATTTTAAATTTTCTGTTGGTGACATGAAACAGTAAAAAAGAAGGAAAACAGGTGAAATTAATTTTAATTATGTTTTATTCAGCCTAACAAATCCAAAAATTATCATTTTAATGTGTAACTTATATAAAAATCATTAACAAGATGTGTTACATTCCTTTTTATTTTCTTTCTTAGAGATAGGGTCTCGCTCTGTTGCCCAGGCTGAGTACTGAGGCAGAATCATAACTCGCTGTAGCCTCAAACACCTGGGCTCAAGACATCTTCTCACCTCAGCCTCCTGAGTAGCTGAGACTACAGGCAAAAGCCACCACACCTGGCTAATTTATATTCTTTTATTTGTACTAATTCTTTGAAATCTGGTATGCATTTTATACTTTTACAACATATCTCAGACTAGACATATTTCAAGTGCTCAGTTTCCTCTTATGTCCAGTGGGTACCATTATTGGACAGCGGGTTTATATCATTGTTCTTCTGCAATTTCTCCATCTTTAAGAGCCTTTCTCTTATACTACCTGTTTCTTGTTATCTTGCTGTGACCAATAAGACAATTTTTCACTTTTCTGAAATATTGTAGCATTAACCACTATAAAACCTTTCCCCTACCCCCTCGTTGCTATCATCTTTGGAAATGCTACCATTTCTCAACATCTTACCACATCATCTTGACTTTACCCATCACCATCATCTCCATTCTTTGATCCTTATTATCACTCCAAAGTCTAGTAAGCTCAATAATTCCTTTCTCTGTCTATAATTCCTAGCATTCTGTTATTATCTGTCCTTATACTCTTTCTCCTACCTTTTATTTTTGATTTTGGGGGAATCATTTTTACAATAATTTCAGGTATGAGCATGTGGATTACTTAGCTATGCTGCTGTGCCTAACAGATCTCAGAAAAGCTATTATAGATCCATGTGTCAAATATTTATTAAGCACCTACTATTTATTTGATATGTACTTTTTTAGATGCTCAGATAAGGCAGTGGACACACAGCACAGATCCCTGCCCTCAAGGAGCTTACATTCTACTGGGAAAACAGATGGGAAACAAGCCATTGTCATATGTAATATGCCAGTTAATGATAATTGTCATGGAGTAAAATAAAGCAGAGAAAGGGGTGGCGATGTGTCGGGGTTGGGGGTTGAAATTAGGTAACATGGCTAATGAGGATCAACAGAGCAATGACCTTTGTGCACAGCCTTGGAGGCAGTGAGCCACACAGATGTCTTGGGAGGAGTATTCTAGGGAGAGGAACTAGCAAGTGCAAAGGCCTCAAATGTATCTTCAAGCTTTAACTTATTTGAGAAGCCTTCAGAGGAAAATTGTCCAGTGGAAAAAGAGAGATCATTGGTTTCTCCTCCAAATTCAGGACTAATGGGAGTAGTATAGAGATAGGAAATGGCAGAAGCCACTGAGCCCAGTTCACCTTACTTACTGATAAAAAAAATTGACACTGAGAATAGTTATGTGGCTTGTTCAAGACCTGAGCTATGAAATGACAGGTTTGACCCTGGACCCAGGTCTCCTGCCTCCAGGCTAAATAAACATGGCAGTTGTGTGGTCACCATGGTGGAACAGTGCAACACTGTAATACAATTCTGATGCTAACCTCCCCGCAGAGTTAGGCAGATTCTGCAGGTTAAGTGAAGAGCACTCTCACTGCAGATGCCAGCCACAAGTTTGGGGGTCCTGGGCCACTTGTATTTCTTACCAAGTGACTATAAATTCAAGAGTTTCCACAACCCCTTCACCTTTGATAATTTACTAGAATGACCCACGGAACTCAGGAAAACATTATGCTTTTGGTTACATTTTTATTATAAAGAACACAAATCAGAACCAACAAAATGAGGAGATATATAGGGCCAGGTCTGGAAGGGTCTTACACACAGAACTTCATGTGTCCTCACTTTGGAATCAGGACTTACTGCCTCCAGGCACATCAGATGTGTTCACCTACCCACCAGGGAGCTCACCGGGGCCTTGGTGTCCAAAATTTTTGTTTGTTTTTTTTATTACATAGGCATGGTTGATTAAATCATTGGCTGCACGATAAGACTCAACCTTTAGTCCTTTTCCTCATCCCCGAAGTAGAGCTGATGTCACCTGGCTTAAAGCCCCAACCATCTGATCATGTGGTTGATCCTTCTAGCTAGGATCCTACCCCACCCTCCCCAAACTGTCCCCCACTCCAACTATCTAGGAGCCCACCCTGAGTCACTTTATTCGCATAAACTCAGGTGTGACCTGAGGACCTACATGAATAACAAAGACATTTCTGTCACTTGGGAAATCCTAAGGGTTTAGAAGCTTCCATCCTAGGAAGCTGGGGTAAGGACCAGGCACATTCTTTATATCTACAATAGACAGAAATTAAAAAACTGTTTGCCTTATGAATTTTATTACAAGATAGGTGGCCCAGAGATGGGAAAATAGCAACTAATCGAGGTGAAAACATCCTGAATATGAAGAAAATCTCCACTGCCAAACCTCAAGTTCATCTCTTCATTAGGCACCTAAAAGGTTATAAAAGAACAATAAATGAAAACATGTGTAACTCATCTTTTTCATCCAGGCCTCTTCTGGAGGACATGGCATTGCAGACAGATTTAAATTGCTCAGAATAAAGTTGATGTCACCCACTGCTTGGCTTGAGGGCTTTGGCAATTCCCCTTTCATTACCTCATTGATGAAAGAAGATCTTTGCTAATGAAGTTCTCTCTAGTGTCTCTTGGGCAGAGGGTAAATCTCAGAACAGATATTTGTTCAGTTGCTTACTGTGTTTCCTCCATCATCTCCCATGATCTCTGTAGGATTTTTCAAGTTTAAACAAGCACTTGCTTGTGTTTGATATCTAGTTAAAACAAAGAGCTTATGTTGAAAAAGAAGAGAAACATTGAATGGAGTTAAATATTCCTTGGTTTAAGAACTTGATAATTCCACAAGTTTTTGTCACCTACTATTTTTACTATTAAAAATTTATTCAAGTATTTTTTAAAAATGCATTCAAGCGTTTATTCAGCAAACATTTTTTTGGCTATTTACCATATGAAGGGCACTGTGTGAGACCCTGGTCATGTACATGGCCAGGACTTCATTTTCCATTTCAGAGCTGTGACTAGGTGATTACAATACAGTGTGGTAAGTTTCATTGATAGAGTTATTTCTTATGTATTGTGGAAGCACAGAGGAGAACTTAAACTATCCCCGAGGGAGTAGAGATAGAGGGTCAGGGAAAGTTTCTTGGAGGAAATAATGTCTGAACTAAGTATCAAAGGACGAATAGATGTTTGCCCGGGTAAGAGCATGGCCGAAGATTATTCCAGGCAGTGTGTGAGACATGAGCATAGGCCTGGAGGTGAGATGTAGTACACTGTGTTTGAGAAACAAAAGCAGTTCTGTGGAACATAAAGTGAGTTGTAAGAAATGATCTGAAAAAATCAGAAGTGATCACATCCTGTGCCATGTTAGTAGATTTCGGAGGCCTTTTAAAAAAGGATGTCAAGGACAAGAAGAAAGTACCATTCAAAACAAGGTGCTCTCATATGAGAACACGAATTGTGAGAGAACATTTTTCATGCGTTTTAGGAGAATGAGTAATGCTGGTGGGGGAGGATGGTGGAGTTAGGAATTAAAAAAAAAAAAACTGTTAAAGATAACAAGGTAAAGGTTATGCAAAGGAGAACAACTTATTCTCGGGAAAAAGGGCTAACAGAATATTATGTAAATCTAAGACTTAGATCTGGACTATGGTTTAATATCATGCAGAATAGAAATTGCTCAGTAACATGTTTAGATCCCTGACACTATTCACATATTTCCGAGTTTAGAAGGGAAACAGGTTCCAGCTTGAGTTAAACAATATTGTACTATGTGTGTAGGTGGTTTATTTATGGATGTGACTGTATATTTATATAACTGTCCACTAAAATGTAAGCTCCCTATGGGCAGAGATATCACTTTCTTCATTTTATTTCATTATTGTGTCCTCCGAGCCTAGAACAATGACTGGTATATAGTAGCCCCTCAATTAATTTTTATTGGTTGAACTGAATATGACTAAACTAAGAAGTATATCCTGGTTAAGCTGTTATAGAGGAAGAAGTTTAATAATAGATATTATGCATTTAGTATGATAAATGAATTTCAGAGCCAACAAAATGCTTACACTGATTTTACCTTAGGACTAGAATTATGTTTGGAGAGAATGTCAGCAATGGTTTCCATATAAGACAGAATTTATTTTTAGTTTAATTGTGCAAAAGTGATCTCATCTTTTATTATCGATTTCCCTGGAGAATGAATGTGTTGATGATCCTGAACCCTTGTGCAGCTCCTCTGGGAAGAGGTACCTACTTAGTCGTGCCTTTATATTGGCATAAGGCTTGGAAAAGTGGTGCCAGCCTCAGTTTGTGTTGCCTGTATTCAAGAAAGATGTTAGGTCACCTCCTCAGAAGTTAGTTTGCTTTGGAAAGTTATGCTCAGCCAGTAAGTCCAGTATCCAGAAGAATAATTGGACTAAAGGCTAAGAGATATCATATATAGGAGAAATTGTTGATAAAATGGAAACCATCACCTATAGGAATAATATCCCTTGCTAGGTTCACTGCCATTAAATTGCACTGATAATCTGTGAGTCTTCTTTGATTTTAGCTCCTTGAGCCAAATGCCTTGGATATTGTTTCTTTATGATATATAATCCTTATTCTTCTGCTCACTTGACTAAGAGACTCAATTCAGGGTTGATGTCCAACTACATGACCTCTTTGCTTAACTCTCGGAGCCTGGCACATAGGAGTCCTCGATAAATGCTTGTTTGAGTGAATCCTTTTTTAAAAGTTAAAATATTGAAGGAGTTGGTGGATGATCCTGGTGATTCCTTTCTAGGGCAGGAATTCATTCTTAGAGTAGTAGAGTTTATAATTTGTTACCTTTCCCAAATGACTAATGAAGTAAAAGCAGGAATGGGGTGAACATCTGCAGGCTTGTACTTTTGTTGCTTCTGGATGGATGAAATCCTCATGAGGCTTTCTTTGGGGTTATGGCTCATAACTGAGATCCACGATACACTTAATTCTTGGGTCCTACCACCTTGTTCAGATTTGCTTTATGTTATTTAATTTTGCTGGGTTGTGGTTGATAAGATCTTTGATGTTCTCAACAGGTAAGATACGAAAGGAAATATTTAGTGACTTTTCCTTATCTATAAAATGTATATTTTTTTAACACTATTCAAAAGAATTTCACTTTTCTTCTACTATGATCTTCATTTTCAATGCATGTGATAATGTTTAGCCACTAATCCATACAAATTCACTGTTTTATTTAGTTATAAGTAACCTTCAGAATTTGACATATAACCTATAGTTGATATTGGGGCCATATAACAATTTAACAAAATATTAAAAAAAAGAGAGGTCCAAAAAATCCAGATTTAGCAGAGTTAAGTAAAAGACAATTGGGATGCAGTGTTAAAAAGAAAATCCTAAATTTCCAAGATTAAAAGGAAAAAAAAAAAACTATAGCAGAGAGGCTAAAATCTATTTATTGAAACCAGCATATTTTTGGAAAGCTAAACGTTCCCTCAATGACTGGCAGCAAACACGTGTCTCCCACCTTTGTATGTTCAGGAAACTTATTTAAATCCAGTGCGCTGAAACATATTTAATCCAGGCCTCTGCTTCTCCTCGGGCAGCCGGTTTTAACCCCAGCCTGTCACCGTGAGCGCCCCAGAAGAGCTCAGCGCCCCCATTTGTCTTTATACAGCCATGTAAATCCTCCAGTACAAGCCAACACGGAATATATACATACATGATTCAATAAACAGAAAAAAAAAATCATGAAGCCTTGAGGTAGAATATGTCTTCTTTGGTATTTTATCTAATACTCTCAGATTTCTAATTTCTGGGGTTGAATTTATCTCCCCTTATCCCTCTTGTGCCCCTCTGTTTAAAAGAGGATTTACATAATGGTTACTCTCACTATTTTCTAAGCCTAAGATAGTCTTTCCAAACTCAAAAAGAACAATTATGCCTATTATTTTTGCTTAGAGATTTAAATAGTGCATTTTAGCATTGCTCATATTTAATAGGTGACTACTATCTGTTTCTCCCCTGTATTTCACTGTCAATCTTCCTCAACAAGCATGGCCTAGTTTCCCTTTCTTCATTAATTCTACTCATTGCTTAATCACCTGCCAGAGTGATATTCTTTGTTATCCTTCGTCTGACAATTCCAAGGACATCAGGGGCCTCCTATTCATACAATGTTCATTCTTTTTCCTTGATGATATTGTTGACGTTGATGGTCACCCCTCTGCAGTATGCCAGCCCTCCCTGGGCCACAGGTCATCCCTGTGACATGGCATGGCCTTCGTTGAGCTTTTGGACTGCTGCTTCTCTCTCTCTCTTCCTCCAGTCCTTAAAGTTAGCAATTTTTAAGGTTCAATTCTTGGCCCCTTGCTGTTTCCTTTTGTTCTGTTTCCCATGGAGAGGCCTTAATTCTGTCCCCTTGACTTTCAATGTCCAGTTGAAGGCAATACATTTGGAAAACAACAGGGCAGAACACAGTGTAGAGGGGGTTGGGAGCAGAGTGCCTTGCACCTTAGGAAATATTTTACTTTGTGCTCTCTTGTGAGGGTCTTAAGTGCATTGCATCTTAGGAAATATTTTTCCCTGTGATAAGTTGAGTGAAGATCTCACCTAACTCCACCTAAACGGCTCAAAATTAGGCTAGACTCTTGCAGCCAGGATAGATCTTGCCTTTGCTTTAAGTCTGGGATCCAGTCTGCTCCCTGGTAAACAGTGAGTGGGTCTAAGAGCTCTCTAGATCCGCTGTTTGATCAATACATGAGTCTGGTTAGAACTCTCCTCCCTCTAGGATGAAAACAGAGGAAACCTTAAGTTTGGGGCTCATAAAATAGCATTGCAGATTAAGGGAAAGAAGTATTAAGCTTAAGTATCAGGGAAAGAGAGTACTTCTGAATATAATTTTTTGCAAGAAATAGCATGCTATTTTAAATAACTTGCAGGCATCCTAAATCAACTATAAAGAGGCAGAGTCTCACTGAAAGAGTGTAAAGGCCAAAAGAAAGAATGCATTGAGGTAAAAAAGAGAACCTGGATAACACAGAATTAAAATTCGCCTTGGAGTGTTTAAGAAACAGAATTGATATAATGGAAAATACAGTCAGTCAGGAGTCGGATGGATAATCATAAAAAGGTCTTCTAGAATAGAGAGCAAAAGGGCATCAAGAAAGGGCACAGATGAGCAGGTAACAGAAGTGAAGGACTGGGGTCACAGGTCCACCTCTCTCAAGACTTGGGAATACGAATGTGCGTAAGACAAGTTTCCTGTTTTCACAGGGTAGTCAGGTACATAGATCTGGGGAGGGAGGCTTCCTGGTGGAGGTAAGATTTGAGTTATTCTTAGAATGAGTAATACTTGAGCAGGAAGTATGAAGGAGGAAAGGCATTCCAGGAGGGTGGTGGCTTGGATAAAGAGAGAGATAAGAGAATGCAGAGTATTCATTTATTATTCAGAAAATATTTTTCAAGCATCTCCTATGTGTGAACCTCCAATTTTGGTGTGAGCAGTGAGCAAGACAGGAAAGGTCTGTTCCTTCATGGAACTTATGTTTAAGAGGGAGGAAGCAAGACAGTGTACAAAGGAATTAATACATAAATAAGGTGATTTTATATTGCGATATGTCTTATGAAGTTACCAAATCTAGATCAAATATGGTAGAGGGAAACTGGGGTTGAGGAGAACCCCCAATTAGATAGGCTGGTCAGGGGACACTTCTTTTCCGAAATGGTGGAGTTTGAGCTGAGACATGAATGGATGAAGTCAGCCATGCAGAGTCAGAAGAACCTTCTAGAGAGAAGGAATAGTGAGTGTAACGGCATTGAGGCTGGGCGTGTTCAGGAAATGATCTGTAGCCTCATGTTTTTGGTTAGAGTTGTAGCTGACCTTCTAATTTAGGTTGTTCTTATTTTCATACAAAGATTGAAAGAAGCATTAGGCAAGGGTACTACTCTTGGGAGTTAGAATGATTTTGGTTCTGTGCTCAGTTCTGCCAAGAACTATCTTCAGAACTCTGGGCGAATTACTTAACCTCCCTTGGCCTCAGTTCTCTGATCTGTGACATGAGGGTAATGTTCTAGAGCTGTATGCTTGCACTTGGGTAAACATGTCATCTGTCCCTGGGGATACACAGTGGTACAGGTCAACCCAGAGCCACAGTATAAATAGACATTGCAATGTCCTGGGCTATTAATTTCACTAGGGGTTTGGGAAAAATTATATGTAAATAATATTCTGCACTAGAATGCAAAATTCTCTTGCATTTTTTTAAGATTAAAAAGTCAAATGCCAAGATATTTCATGCTTTTGACAAGCTACTTCAGGCACTATTTCCACACTCATAAAAATGCTTCCCACACGAATTTCAGTGGAAAAGTTTCAAAAGCATTAATCTAGACAATCTCTAAGGTTTTTTCCAGTCATGAATCTGTGATCTGTGATTCTTCTAAAGGGTCTTCATTCTTGAATTATTTATTGTTAACCTTTTTTTTCCCCCTCTATGAATGAATGAATTATCCAATGTAGATTGTCTTATGTTGCTTTCAATTCAAGGGAACTGCTTGTCAGTTCAAAGAAAGGCGTTGAAGCCAAAGTGCTTCTAACTGTTCTAGAGGGCATTAAACACCAAGTTTAGTGAGAGGAAAAGGAATCTTATAAATTGTTTGTGGCAGTTTTGTTTTCCCTTCACAGTAATAATCACAGATGCTTCATTCTCCAGGTGGGTCTTAGAGGAGATATGCTGTCCTTGTGATCAGAATTTACACTTAAAAACAAACATATTCTAAAGCACATTTTCTTTTCTCTTAATTAGAAGTTCAAGCAATATGTTCCAGAGTCTTATATCAGATGCTGTTAAATATAAGAAACAGAAAACCCCTCCCGAACTGGCATAAATGATAAACAGATCCGTGGTCACGTAGAGCTGGAGTCCAGAGCTGGGGCAGTGCCCTGCTCCATTTCCTGGGGACATCCACTCTGCTCTTTTCCGTGTGTGTCACCATTTTTCTCCAGTCGGCTTCCACCCTGGTGGCAGGATGGTTGCCATGGCCAGCAGCATCTGTCCCTAATTGTATTGTGAGAAAGGGCTTTTTCTCCAAAATCTCTTCACTAAAAATCCTTTCCTCCAGTCTGAGTAACTCAGGTCTTATACTCACTCCTGGACCATTAACACCAAAGCTAAGGAGATGATCAGGATCAGAACAGGCTGTCTGTATTCAGCTTTGGATTTGGGGGTAGGATCATATTCACCTGAGAATGATGGGCTGCAATGGAGAGGGGAAACCTGAAATAAATCATGCCTCCTTTAGGAAAGAGGAACAGGGAGGGTGAGTATGAGGTTGGCAACCACTCCTACAAGGTACGCGTCTATAGAAATAACTGGAGGCGTTTTAATAATGCATTCTAATTTGTTCTTTACTGGCTGCACCCAAGTTCTGTGGAGTGGCAGTTTCCTTCTTGTGAATAGAAACAGAGGGACTGAAATTTTTCATTTAGAAAATGTTTACTGGGTTCCTGCTGTGTTTCAGGAACTGGAACCCACAGTCTTGTCACATAAACAAATAATAATATGACAATCACTAAACCAATAATAATAATAATAGTGATGGGAATGACCCAGAGCATACGGACATGTCTTACCGATTTCATTTATCGTTAATCAATATCTGCTTTGTTATAAGCTCTATGGGGATGGGGACTTTTTCACTGTTTGCCGCGTATCTCTAACACGTAACACATTGCCTGACGCATACTGAGTATGCCACACATATTTATTGAAATAATGTTTCTTGAAGCCAAAATCATTAAGGATTTTTGAGAGGATAATAGAATAATAGAGGCACGTACAACAGAAGCTCAGTGACAGGCTTGAATACTTGGATGGTTCTGTAACGTAAGGAGTCTGAGGAAGTAAATTAATTCTTTCTCACTTGGAGGGTTTGAGCAAGTTATAAAGGACTTTTGATGTCAGAAAAGCTGTGAAACCTTGACATAATGTAACGCACTGGAGTGTTGTCTATGCCCTGGAAGGCATTTTACTCTGTAGGAATGTTTAGCACAGCCCCTAATGCATAGTACACATTCGGTAAATAATTGATGAATGAATGAATGAATGAATGGTGAGCTTCCTAATTAGTTTTGGGAGGATATTACGATTAGATTAAGTAGTTTATGTCCCGCTGTGCCTGAATGCATTTATTTTTTTCTTTGCTTTTAATGGTGTGATTTGTGTTAATATTAGTGCTTTGTTATTTTAATGGGAGCTATATTTCTAGCGGAAAAATGTAATCTCGTGAAGTGTGTTTTGCATAAGTATTCCATGCCCAATGAGTCAGCTCGTTCGGAGCACACAGGCATAGAGTTTGCTCCTAACAAATTTGTCTTCTTAGTGTTTGGAATGAAGTAACTTCAAGGCCTACTAACCAAGTATGCAAACTGATGACAAAAATTATACAGAATAACTTGAGGGCATATTTGGAAAGGACTGTAAGGACTGTTTCACTCCAACCCCTCTGCCTTTCTGGAGCTGGGAAAACCTGGTGCCGGACAAGCAGGGCAGGGGGCCGCCACTTCAGTGCTGGTCAGTGGTAGAGGCAGAACTCGAACTCAGGTTTCTCCACTGCAGTACCTCCACCACGTGTGGAAATAAAGGAGAATTGAGAGCAGCAGTCTTCTTTTAAAAGTTTGATTTTAGGCAATAGCTAGCTTCCAGCTATGGGAGTCCTGCAAGTCCTAAATACACCTTTGTTTCGCTAATGGGCCATTTGGAATAAGAAAAAAAAATTAAAGTAACAATCTCCTTAGGTGGTGGAGAACATTATTACATGTAAAAACTGAAGTTAACCTAAGAGGAACTGGTAACATTGACTGTAGAACACTGCGGCTTTTAAACAAAAACCCCTTGGTGACTCCTAAAGTACATTATGGTGTGTAATGACTTTGCTGACATTGAGGGGGAAAAAAAACACTGAGGGAATGTTGCTTTAGTTGCCTACATTGATGAAAATCTATCCCTTCACCTCTCAGAATATCTCATCATTATGCCAGTGTTAAAATGTGTCTAATCAACTTAGTCTGTTTATTAATTTATCATAATTCATACTGTCATGTAGTTTTTATGGTATTATGATGTATATGGTCTTTAAGAATCTCCAGGTTCAGGGGGTGTTTGTTTGGACTGGAGAAGGGAGGCGGCTAGCGAAGCGCTCATGGAGCCGGGGAGCGGCGCTGCCTGCAGAGATGCGCGGAGGCCGACAGGATTCCTTGGCTGCCCTCCCCGCTGCCGTGCACTGGGTTAAAAACCACAACTGACGCCAACCCTGAAAGATCCAAGTCGCAGCAGTACTGGCCCAAGCATCATCAATGAAGATGTGATCATTAACGGTCACTCTCATGAAGATGACAATCCATTTGCAGAGTACATGTGGATGGAAAATGAAGAAGAATTCAACAGACAAACAGAAGAGGAGTTATGGGAAGAAGAATTTACTGAACACTGTTTCCAAGAAATGCTGGAAGAGGAAGAAGAGCATGAGTGGTTTATTCCAGCTCGAGATCTCCCACAAACGATGGACCAAATCCAAAACCAATTTAATGACCGTGTTATCAGTGATGGCTCTTCTCTGGAAGATCTTGTGGTGGAGAGCAATCTGAATCCAAATGCAAAGGAGTTTGTTCCTGGGGTGAAGTACTAAAATATTTGAGTAGACGGAGCCCTCTTTTGGTGGATGTAGCACAATTTCCACACTGTGAAGGCAGTATTAGAAGACTTAATTGTAAAAGCTCTCTCGTCACTGTGTTACACTTATGCATTGCCAAAGTTTTTGTTAGTCTTGCATACTTAAAAGAAGTGCTGAGACTGTTAAAAAAAAAAAAAAAAGAATCTCCAGGTTTATAAATCCCTGACATTCTATCATATGACTTCAGACAAATAAAAACCGAATGTATGTTCATTCACTCTTCTATAAATGTAAGAAGGATGTTGTATTATACTTCTGATAGGGC
>CAUYRT010014470.1:0-80839 GCA_963574885.1 Lepilemur ruficaudatus
AACACATTTCTACCAACCAAATAAAACCAACATTATAGTTTAAAACAGTTCTTTCCAATCTGTTATCCAGAGTAGCCTGTTCATCATACTGATATGTAAATATAAATAAAAGCCTAAGCATAAACATTCACAATTTGCTAACCTATGTTTTTTTTTCATTTAGGATTATGGCTTAAATCATTTTTCATATTTAACATAGTCTTTAAGATCAGGACTTTAAGATCAAGATCACTATTAGTTTTAGCGTATCTTTCTAATGAGGAAAATGCCATTTATTGTTATGTAATCTTTCTAGCATAGGACATTTTATTGCTGTTATAAATACTGTGACAATGAGTAGCTTTGTGCATCTGTGTATTTGTGTATTTCTCCAAAGCATTGTACATTTCCCTAGGCTACAGCTCCAGAAGTGGATGATTTTCAGTGACCGCACTGTGTGGCTTTTGATACATAATTCCAACTTTTAGTCCAAAAGAATTTTATTATCAGCAATGTATAATAGTAAACACTTACTAGGTTCTTCTTATGTGGTGGGCACTCTTGTGAATGAACTTTTACGTGAATTAGCACATTTAATTCTCACAACAATCCTTAAAATATCTGGTATTATTGTTCTTATTATAGAAAAATTAATTGAAGACTTGAATTTGAAGAAATTGATCCCCAGAAATGAGAAGTAACTTGCCCAAGGATACAAAATTGATAAATAGTAATAAGAATACTAGTTTCCATGTCTCCCTTAGTACTAAACAGAATATATTTTATTTTTTTGGAAAGTTAATGGGCAAATAATAGCTCTGTGTTGTTTAAATATCATTTATTTGATCACTGATGAGACACCTAGCTTGCTTGCTTCTTTCCTTTCTCTCTCCCTTCCTCTCATTTCTTTTCTTTTCTTTTCCCATAATTTTTTTTTTCTACTGGCTCAGCTAGTTATCACTTGGAGTTGTTGTGGGGAATAGAATTGACAAATGTAAAGAACTACCACAGTGTCAACCGTGATCATAGCTATTCAATGGATGGTAGCTTTTAATATTTTTATTTTTAACTAGTTATTGAGAGTATTAAAAGTCCAGAACCATATATATAGCTTAGTATTTTTTATGTTAAATCACTCTTTTTCTCATTATAAAGGAAATCAGTCCTAGTTCAGTATATTTAATTGATATATAATTGCTCTTGAAAGTATGGTAAACTAACATATAGCTAAATGTAATTTCTGAAATGGAACAGAGTAGTAGTATAAACTTTTTTGATCTCTCATCCCTGGCAACAAAACTATATTTTAGAACACAGTGCAAATATATGTATAATTATTTATACTGTACTAGCATATACTTATAAAGCATATAGAATTTACTTATGGATCATTTATATATGAAAGAATATTTGAAATAATTAGCTTCTTATTTGAAATGTTACAAAAATATTTGTGATTTTGCTAAAAAACAAAAAAAATATATGATATATATTTTAGGAACATCTATATAAATAGTCATAATTATTACCTTGTATTCTGGCTGACAAGTAACTTCTACTAGCTCTGTTTTTTTTTTATTATTTGCTTTCATTTACTTTATTTATTTTACTTTCAATCTGTGGTGTTTTTTCTCCGAAATATTTTGGGCCATTTTTTTAGGGTGGGATTAATTAAAACTAGAAAGCAAAATATCCAAATCTACTTTTCCAGGCTCTAATAAACTGAAAGATGTCAAAGTATGCTAGACTTTAAGAAGTCTGGCCTTTTCTCACGTTATGTCTATGAGGTAATATTTGACCTCTAGACCAAGTGAGAATCCAATTTAGATGTAAGAATTTTATGTATAAATAAATACCAATAAATGGCAGAGTCTGTGGGAGAAATGTGTAGTGTTTAAAACTGTGAGGTTTATTGAGATATATTTGTACCTCACTCATCTGCTTAGTATCCATAACTTATTTTGTGAGCTTTAATATGTATATGGTTGGGGGGCAGAAGGTTTAAATAGTTTGGGAGCCCAGGACAGGGCCAAATGCTTTAAATGAGATTCAAATGTCAATAATTCATGCTTCATGTAATCTCATTTGTCTATGATTGCTTCTGTTGCTTGTGTTTTTGAAGTCTTACCCCAAAAAACATTTGCCCCAATTAATGTCCTGTAGCATTTTGTCAGTGTTTTCTTCTAGTAGTTTCATGTCTCATATTTAGGTTTTTAACCCATTTTGAGTTGATTTTTGTATATGCTGAAAGATGAAGATCCAGTTTCATTCTTCTGCACATGGATATCCAGTTTTCCCAGCTATATTTATTAAAGAGACTGTCCTTTCCCCAATGTGTTTTTGGTGCCTTTGTTGAAAATGAGTTGGCTGTAAGTATGTGGATTTATTTCTGGGTTCTCTTTGTGTTCCATTTGTATATGTGTCTGTTTTTATGCTAGTATCATGACGTTTTGGTTACTATAATTTTGTAGTATAATTTGAAATCAGGTACTGTGAGGCTTCCAGCTTTATTCTTTTTGCTCAGTATTGCTTTAGCTATTCCAGGTCTCTTGTGGCTTCATATACATTTTAGAATTTTTTTTTCCATTTCTATGAAGGATGTCTTCAGCATTTTGGTAGGGATTGCATTACATCTGTAGATTGCTTTGGATAATATAGGCATTTTAACAGTATTAACTGTAGGTCATTATGTTAAGTAACATAAGTCAGGAACAGAAAAACAAATATTATATGTTCTCATTCCTATGTGGATACTAAAATGTGGATCTCATGGAGGTTAGGAAGAATAGAATGGTGGTTACCAGAGGCTGGGAAGGGAAGGGAGAGGTGAAGAGGAGTTGGTTAAAGGGTACAAAAATGCAACCAGACAGAAGGTATAAATTCTAGTATTCTATAGTTTGGTAGGGAAATTATAGTTAACAATAATTTATTACATATTTCAAAATAGGTAGTATCATAATGTTCCCAACATAAAGAAAAGATAAATGTTTCAGGTGATGAATATATCAATTACCCCAATCTGATCATTATACATTGTATACATGTGTCAGAATATCACATGTACCCACCAATTATGGGCAACTGTTATATATCAATTTTAAAAAAGATGTCCATAGTCTGTGTCAAACTATGGAGGAGGCATACTGGTGCATATCATTAAAGGATGGAGGACTTCTGTTGCCTTGCGGTCCTTGGACATTTCACAGACCCAATTATCAGTCTAAATGGCTCTACCATTTACTTAGAAGATGTGTGTGACCTTGGCAAGTTTTAAACCTCCATTTTCATATATGCAAAAATGAGGTAATGATATCTTCCTCATGTGGCTGCAAAAAATACTAAATTTAAATTATAACAGATTGTTTAGATCATGTTCTAATGCACAGTAAATGCTCAACCATTGTGGTTGTTGCTATAGACACAGAGTGTGGAGCCAGACTGCCTGGGTGGTCTCTCTGCTTCATTTTTCCTCACCTATAAAATGGCAATTATAATGATTCGTACTTTATAAGGTTGCTATGAAGATGAAATTCAAGAAGTTAATATATTTAAGAATGCTTAGAAGAGTGCCACTCATGGAATAAACACTAAATGTTTGCTGTTAGAATTATTATTGTTTTAGCTATTACTCACCAAGATCTTATAATAGTTTCCAGTGTTAACAGCCCACAAAGGAAACACTCTCTTTCATTTGCGTTCCTGGTTTTCTCTCCTCTCTTTCTCTCTGATTTTGTAAGATGGTATTCATGGGTGTTACACCTGTGACTTGGATTGTTCTTTTAGATCATCTGCCTGCTTTTGACCAATTAGCTGTCTATCTCTGGGCTTTAATATGATAGTTTACCCATATATTAATTGCATAGTAGTCCGTGATCCAGAAAAGTAACCATGAAAATCCCACAGACTTACTTTCATGAGTTCTTATTTTCTGTCATCCCTCAAACACTTTTATTCACAATCTTGTACAAAGTACAGCCTTCCCATTAATTTTGCAAAAGTAAAAACCTTAACATTATTTCCTTTAACTTTCTAATCTTTTCCCCTACCTGTTTTTCCTTTTCTTTCATATCACTTATTCCTATGAGATGCTCACACACACACACACACGCATGCACACTTGACACTCAACAAACTTAAAAGCTCCAGTGACTCTACTTGATTTACTGAAACTACGTCTCACTTTCCACACGCAAAATGCAAAATGCATGTACTTCAGCTCCTCCTTACACAGGCCTGCTAGTTGCTAAGCCTGTGCTATGGTCTGAATGTATCCTGCAAAATTCAGATGTTGAAACTTAGTTGCCAATGACAGCAGTGAGAGGTGGACCTTCAGGAAGTGATTAACTCATGTGGTCAGAGCCTTCATGAATGGGATTAGTGTCCTTACAAAAGAAGGGGTGTGAGGGAGCTATTTTCACCTTCCACCATGTGATGATACAGTAGTAAGGCCCTCACCGAGCACCAAATGCTGCTAGCGCCTAGATCTTGGACTTCCTGAATTCCAGAGCTGTAAGACATAAATTTCTGTTGTTTATAAATTACCCAGCCACAGGTATTTTGTTATAGTGGCATGAACAGACTGAGACGGCCTGTTTCTTCCACTGCATATGCATTATTTCTCTTCCATCTTACTCAGATGTCATGTTATACACAGTTGCATATTCATTCATTTGAAATTCTCATACTTTAAGTTCTTAAACACAAAATCAAAAATGCATAATTAAAACAGATTTTATAATCTCCATTAAAATAATAAAGCATATGTGTGCGTGTGTGTGTGTATATAATATACATATATATCTGTATATATGTAACTACATTTCTCAAGTGGGCATGGCTATCTAGATGGTAGGAATAGAGAGTAGGAAGTTGGGAAGAACATAAGCTACAGATGGCTTACCTGTATATGATTAGCATTTCTGTACTATCTCAACTTTTTGACTACCATCTCCAGCTCTTGATACCCAGATATATAAAGTATTTGCCCCACTGAGAACTATGTGTAAAAGTGTGACCTCAGTCTGTCCCTATCATTTTATTAGAATGTTTTTTCTTCAAATTATAGATATATTTGAGCCTACAGATAATTATGCTTATCTTTCTGTTTCCATGTTATCGAACGTTTCACCCTTTTTGTTCTCCTCTGCTGTTGCTGCATCTCCGCTCCCTGTCTGGCTGGGGCTCCTGTGCACGGGCAGGAATATGCACAGCTTTAGCTAATTAATTGCTTCGGCAGAGCAGTAAAGTGTACTTACCTAGAGTGCACTTCCAGCAGGAACTATAGAGTTATTAGAAAAGAGTTATGGATCTTGATTCATAGCTCATATATGCATATGTATATTAGAATTGGAATTGCGTCTTTATAAATAGTATGCTAATGACTCCTCAGTAATAAACAGGTTCTGAGACCATTATAAATTTGAGAACTGGAAACAGCAGGGCCTAACTGTAAAAATAAAATTATAGCATATGATTTAGCCATATGTGTTTATATGCAAAAAGCTTGTTATTAAGAATAGGCTTCCTTTTGCTTCTATAACCACTTTAATGATCAAGAATGCATGTAATCCTTTTAGTGCAGAGCATATTGTAAGGATGCTATCTCAAAACACATTGATGCAACTTGAAAGTATATTTCAATTGCACTGCGTGTGTGTACGTGTGTGTGTTAATACTCGAATACTCGGCTTGAGACTGTCTTGAATGCAGCCTTTATTTGTCAATCTAAGGCAGCTTTCTTAGGCCAGAAGAGAATATCCTCTCTTCAGCTGATGTGTGAAATGTGACAGAGGCATCTCATAATGGGCATTTTCCAAGAGCATCACATGGCAGGTTTCTTCCTATATTTTTAATCTGTTTTCATGTCAGCTACTCAGCTCCTTTCAGCCTCTTCCAAGTTCTTCTCTCTGGAGTCTGAGGCAGGCCTACAGAGCAGGTGGGACATTAGTGTGACAGCTGGGCATTCTTCCTAGAACAGACCCAGCACAGATAACATTATTTTTGAATCGCATATTTCTCTTGTACTAAACCCTCTCTAAGAAAAACATTACTGTGGGCAGCACGATATTTCATCACTTTATGGAGACCATTTTCCTATGTCTGTCCATATTAATTTCTTCTTTTGTGTCTTCCTTTCCTTTTCATTCCACAATCTTTCCTTTCTTTGACCACATTCCATTATGAGAAACCCTGATGCTCATTGCACTTCACTTGGATGTACTCATTATGGCAACAGAACAAATGCCAGAAATAGAAGTCTGAGGATGAATATACCTTATTACAAAATTACAACAGGAATCTCTCAAATGAAACAGAACATAAAAACACTTTGTACTGAACTGTGCTTGTTGTGCATTTCCCCCAGTGAAGCTTTCATTTCATTGTTTTTAAATAGCAAGTCCCTAGGTTGTACTCAATTTCTCTGTGTGGTACAGTGGGAAAACATCAGTGTGATAGTTCACTACTGTTAGTTTTAAATCTCCATTATGCTACTGACTATCTGTATTTTGTCTTGAAGATATAAATTCCCCAGTTTTAATCCAAGGATAAATAAATGGCCTCTCAGAACTAGTTTGGAGATTGAATTAAATCCATCCATTTACCAAATATTTATTGGGCACCTATTTTGTGGCAAGCATATAAGTGCTAGAGGTAACAGTGAGGTAAAAACCAAAATCTAGTTCAAGAAATAGCATAGAAAGAGAGAATTTAGTAGTGTGACCTGGCACTGTTCTAAAAGCTTCACATGTGTCAACTCACATAATCCACAATACAACTTTATGAAATAAGCACTATTATTCTCAATTTATGTATGAAACTGAGGCATATAGAGTTTTAGTGACTTAAGATTATGTCATTAGTAAATGGAAGGTCTAGGATAAAAACCTAAGCAGGCTGGTTCTACCATCCAACCTCTTAACCACTCTATTAATTATAATTAGACTAGAACAAAATGAATGAGCGGGTAAAAGAGAAGAAGTTTGTTACGGCAGCACTGAGTTAGGGAAGATAATAAAATGTACAATGTACACAGTAGTCATTCAATAAGTGTTCATCTCTTTTACTTTTTTGGTAGCTTAAGTTTGAGATTACATGCAACATTTTATATGTCAGTGAAAGACATAAAAAAAATTTAGGCAATTCCATTTCAGCCAATGATTATAAAAGACTTTTTGATGAGTTTGACTTCCCTACTTTTCATAGTATTAGTGGTTATATTACATATTTCATTAATGTACTCCACGTATGTGCATGTTTTATCTTTCCTTGTATTCTAGGGAGCTGTAGGAAAGCCTAGCTGTGGCTAGCAAGGCAATTAGTTGGCAGATGTGGGCAGTGTTACAAAATATTTTTCAGCCCGAGAAAAAGATTGCCTGCTGAGCTTTTGAATTTATTTTGAAGGATAACTAAATTTAATTTTAAAAATGGGGGAAGATGATAACCAAGCCATTTATTGTCTTCTGAGGGGCAACATGCTTGGCAGTCCAGGGGAAAGAAAAGAGGAAGCTTTTTCTAGGAAGGGGCCTTCTAAGAGATGAGGGATAGATGGTGGACTCTCAAACCCAGGTCATCTGTTCCCATTGGCTTTGGAATACCTTAGAGTAAAATCAGTAGTTGGTTGATCATACTTTACTCTTACATTGACTCCTCAAAATCATTTTAGCTCCTACTGAACTGATATCACACTTTTTTTTTCCATTTTAAATTCTGTTATGTGTAGGGAGCACTACATTTTCAAAGCATCTTTGGTTATCTGTTTCTTTCATTTCAGGAATTATAAGTAAACATTCTGCAAACACAGTTGGTCACCACATTATGTGTCTATGTTTTACTGCATATGGCATTTCATCTTTATCACTCGGGTTCTACTAAATTTTAGTACCTTTTTAAACATTTTTTTCCTTAGAAATTGTTCATGGTCAGCTCAATTCTATGGAATGGTGGCCTATCAGAAGTTCTAATGTGAACATATCTTCATTAGAATTGTCAGTTAAAAATCTCTGAGTCCTGGAGAATTCTGAGTGAGAGGCTGGATGTTGGCTTTCTCAGTTCTGAGGTTCATCTGCTTGGGGCAGCTGGCCAGTTAGTCTGGCTGCTACAGTCACTCCAATTGAGAGTATGCAAAATAAACCTGGATACAAGTCATTCAGGAAAGCAGCCCCATTCTGTTTTTATAATTGGGTGTGAATTTTCAATTGTGCAGTGCAGAGGAACACTGGGGAAGACAGGCTGCGGCACAGAAGCAGCTCTGGTGTCTAATTAGACGGGTGACCTACAGCACTTCCACATTGGGTCTGTGGCTTGCTCAGGCCCAGCATTCCTGTGGAGATATGGCTCAAGTGTGGATGAATGAATGAGGGCCATGTGTAGAGGTGATGTTGCTATTTTTACTCTCTGAGTCCTTGCTAGCAGGTGCCACCTGCCTCAATCAAGGGCATCTGTGATGGCTGCTGGAGTTTAGCAGCCAGCCCAGAGGCATCCTTCCCCTTCTGGAACTCATACCAAATTCCAGATGGTCTCTTATGAATGCTGACCTCAGTTTCCATGCCAGGGTAACCTGTGACGAGTCATGATTGTGCCTGCCATTTATGACGTTTTATACATACTGAAGGTTGTCAATTCCCGGGTATAGACTGGCATTGAGCCCTGGTTTAGAAAACAGGAGCACTATTATCAATTTATTGTTTTAACCTAACAAATCAGTCTCTACTTACATTTTACCTTCAGCCACGCCACTGTCAGCGCATGTCTTTCCTTTGCAGCTAAAAGCCATTCTCCTTTACTCTTCTCACCTGTAGCAGCCACTCTATTCCCTGCTTTTCTTCAGCTAGGCCTCATGTGAGCTTTTGTTCTATTGATTTTGTACACATTTTAGACAACTAATGAACCTGTTTTTGTCCAGAGCATGACTTCCAGGCCCTCATTCCTTTCGAATTCTCCCAGCCTATCACCTCTATTCTGGCTGTACTCAACCTCTGACCATGAGGCACAGACTGTGTATAAATCCTTTATATAATGTATTGACTTCCAACCTACCTTAAGCCCCTCGAACTTGTTTTTACTCCTGCTTTATACGTCTCAAACCTAAATATGTTTCTTCATTCTGCATCTGGGTGTGCTTTGACAGTAACACTGCCAGCCAGTGTGGATCAAGTATTCCTCCAGGGCTCACCCTAGCCTGGCATTGGCAATACTAAGAACCGTTGGCATTTAGCTCTTGGCTTCCTATCCTGAAAGGCTATCCTGGAGTGGATTGGAAATAGGGAAGGCTCTGCAGCCATACTGCTGGGGTTTGGCTTCTAGCTTTGTACATTTCTCTAGACTAATCTGAACCTATCACACCTTTGTTCAAACACCTTTGAGTGACTCCTATTGCCTATAAGAAAATTCATTTTCCCTTAGCATTCCCTAGCCTCTACATTTGGCAATTATCTTTCTTCCCAGCCACAGATGCCACTTATTTTCTCTATCTGTCCCATATACCTGACCTCTAGGCCACTCACTTTGTTCCCTACAATGCTTAGATTCATAAGTTCCTTCCTGAATGAGAGACTTGCTCTATAAAATGCCAAAATGCATTTGCCAAATGCCAAAAATATCTAGATTTCTAAGAAATATTTTAAAATCTACCTTCTCTATGAAACGTCTTTTTATTCACCCAAGTTTTATGTCCTCTTCCTTTGACCTGTGCACTCCTGTTGTTACACTCGTCATAGTATAGCTTATATTTTCATTTTTTCATTGATCCCTGCTTTCTTACAACAGATGTCCTTGCCTTACCTTGACCCCCAGTTGAATTGTAGGCTCCTCAAGGAGTGACACTGTGCATTCATTTCCGGTCCATTTTTAATTACTCTCTTAAGTCATTTTTCTCAGGAAATAGACTCTGAAATAGAGATTTGCTTGCAGGTAAATTATTGACTAGTCCTGTTGGAAACAACTGTTGTAAAGAAGTGAGGGAAGCAGGATTGACAGAAGGAGAAGTAGAACAGTAATGAACTTTGAAGCCAATCCCACATGGAGCTCTGGAGCTTGGATGACACTTCATGTTCCCCAAACCAAGGCGAGAGAGCTGTGCTTTTCTACTCCTATCTTAACCAGTCATTGGATGCAGCAGGCACCTAGGAAGGAGTTGTAACCTTAAGGAAAACAGCTCTCTTTGACCTAACTGATTCTCAAGAAAGGCTCAGCTTGTAGCCATCAGCAGCCAATATTCACAGCATCTGAAGGAATTAGTGTCTCAGTCCTGAAGAGAGGCTGGCACAGCACACAGCTGCATTTGCTGTGCTAACACAGAGCATTATACGTGATCAGAGCTCAGTAAAGTTTTCCTAAACTATAAAGTGATTCATAAATGTCTTATAACTTCAACAGATTATACTTGGATATCTAAAATATTGTGCATTTTATTAATGTACCTAATTAGGGCTAGGGAAAATTTCCTGAGCTATAATTATATTTCTTGGAGTGACACTAGGTTTGAGTTCTACAAAGAGCACCAGACTCCACCCGCCCCCAGCTGAGTGCCATGATCAGAAAACTTTTAGGCTTTAACTTTTCCACAATAAGTATTTGAATACCTGCATTTTATAAATTACAGTCATTAATATTACCTACAACACTTATATTCATAAGTTTCTGCCATTATCAGTTATTCTTAAAGTTGCTGACATAGTGTGAACTAAAAAGATAAATGCCCCGGAACTTTCTGGCTTTAGGAGCTCTAACACTTTTGAAATAAACTTCGTGAACACAAAAGTTTGGCCATAACCTGTAGCAGCCACACAAGACCTTGTGTTCTGCCTTTGCATCTCTCAAACACTTATTTTCCTATGGGAAGCACGCTATCATTTTTTTTTTGGTTAAAATGATAAATGTAATGTTTTATATATATATAAATATATAAATATAACCTATAATAAAAAATAAAGGTAAATTTATCCCCATCTTTTCAGTTGCAAATCCAAAATACATCTATTATCTTACATATGCATCTCCTTTATAATCACACATTTCTTTGCTTTAATTTTTATTTTAAAATATTAAGGGGGTACAATTGTTTTTGTTACATGGACGACTTGTATAATGCTGAAATCAGGGCTTTTAGTGGACCCATCACCAGAATAGTGTACATTGTACCTGATAGGTAAGTTTTATCCCACCTTCCCCCTTCTTAGTTTCCAAAGTCTTTTATACCACTTTATGACTGTGTATATCCATTGTTTAACTCTCACTTATTGATGAGAGCGTGTGGTGTTTGTTTTTTCATTCCTAAGATACTTCACTTAGGTATGTTCTCCATTTCCATCCAAGCAGCTGCAAATAACATTATTGCATTCCTCTTTATGGCTGAGTGTGTGTGTGTGTGTGTGTGTGTGTGTGTGTGTGTGTGTACATCCCACAATTTCTTTATCCACTCATCAATTGATGGGTACTTAGTTTGACTCTGTATCTTCACAACATGCTGTGATGAACATTTGAGTACAGGTATCTTTTTGATATAATGACTTCTTTTCCTTTGGGTAGATACCCAGTAGTGAGATTGATACCCAGTAGCCAGAATGAATGGTAGGTCTACTTTTAGTTGTATGAGAAATATCCATATGTTTTCTATAGAGGTTATACTAATTTACAGTCCTGCCACAGTGTGTAAGTGTTCCTTTTTCACTGCATCCACACTGGTATCTGTTGTTTTTTTAGTTTTTAATAATGGCCAGTCTGACAGGTGTAAGTCAATATATCAATGTGTTTTGATTTTTTGAAATTTTTTAAATTTTCGAGACAGGTCTCAATCTATCACCCAGGCAAGAATGCAATGGCGTCATCCCAGCTCACTATAATCTTTAACTTCTGAGTTCAAGGGATCCTCTTACCTCTGCCTCCCAAGTAGCTGAGACCACAGACATGTGTCACTACACCCAGATAATTTTTCTATTTTTTATACAGATGGGGTCATACTCTTGTTCAGGCTGGTCTTGAGCTCCTGGCTTCAAGGGATCTTTCTACCTCAGCCTCTAAAAGTGCTATAATTATAGGCATGAGCCACCACTGCCACCCTCATTGTTGTTTTAATTTTCATTTCCCTGATGATTAATGATATTGAACATCTTTTCCATTTGTTTGAGGCCATTGGTCTACCTTCTTTTGAAAAAATTCCGTCAATGTCTTTTTCCCACTTTTTAATGAGGTTATTTGTTTTTTTCTTGCTGACTAGTTTAAGTTCATTGTAGATTCTGGATATTAGTCCTTTGTTGGATGTATAGTTGGCAAATATTTTCTCCTACTCTGTGGGTAGTCCATGTATATTATTGATTATTTCTTTTGCTATGCAAAAACTTTAAGCCCATTTATTAATATGTATTGTTGCTGTATTTGCCTTTGGGGTCTTAGTAATAAATTCTTTGCCTGGGGCAATGTCTAGAAGAGTTTTTCCACTATTTTCTTCTAGAATTTGTATACTTTCTGGTCTTACATTTAAATATTTAATCCATCTTCAGTTAATTTTTACATATGGTGATACATAGGGACCCTATTTCATTCTTATGCTTGTGGCTATCCAATTTTCCCAGCACCATGTATTGAATAGAGTGTCCATTCTCCAGTGTATGTTTTTGTATGCCTTGTCAAAAATTAGCTGGTCATGGCTATATGGTTTTACTTCTGGATTCTGTATTCTGTTCTATTGGTCTATGTCTTTACCTTTATACTAGTACCATACTGTTTTCATTACTATATCTTTTTAGTATAATTTGAGATTGGTTAGTATGGTACCTCCAGATTTGTTCATTTTGCTTAAGATTGCTTTGGTTATTCAAGCTCTTTTTTGGTTCCATGAAGTTTAGGTTCATTTTTTTCTAGATCTTTGAAATATGGCACTGTTATTTTGGTAGGGATTGTGTTAAATCTGTAATTCACTTTGGGCAATATGGACATTTTAACAATGTTGAGTCTACCAATCTATGAGCTGGGGATGTTTTTCCATTTGTTTGTCTCATCTGTGATATCTTTCATCAGTGTTTTGTAGTTCTCTGTGTAGAGATCTTTTATCTCTTTGCTTAAGTATATTTCTAGGTTTTTATTTGACTCTTAATAGTATATAAAAATGCTACTGATTTGTGTGCATTGACTTTGTAACATCAGACTATGCTGAATTTATTTATCAATTCCAGGAGTCTTTTGGTGGATTCTCTAGGGCTTTCTAGAAACAAGAGCAGATAGTTAGCATACAGTGATAATTTGGCCTCCTCTTACTGATTTGGATTCCCTATATTTCTTTCTCTTGCCTGATTGCTCTGGCTAGGACTTCCAGTACTATGTTGAATAGAAGTGGTGACAGTGGACACCCTTGTCTTTTCCCAGTTTTTAGGGGGAATGCTTTCAACTTCTCCTCATTCAGTTTGAATGTGGGTTTGTCATATATGGCTTTTATTATCTTGGGGTGTACTCCTTCTATGCTCAGTTTGTTGAATATTTTTATCATGAAGGATGCTGAATGTTATCAAATACTTTTTCTCCATCTGTTGAGATTATCATAAGGTCTTTTTTTTACTTCTGTTTATGTGGTGAATCACATTTATTGATTTGCATATGTTGAACCCTCCTTGCAGCCCTGGGATGAGACCTACTTGATCATGGTAGATAATCTTTTTGAGGTACTTTTGAATTCAGTTTGCTAATATATTGTTGAGAATTTTTCATCTATATTTGTAAGAGATATTGGACTGCAATTTTCTTTTTTTCTTCTCTCTTTACCTGGTTTTGGCATCAAGGAAATACTGACTTCTTAGAATGAATTAAGGAGGTTTCCCTCTTTCTCAATGTGATGGAACAGTTTCATTAGAAAAGGTGGCAGTTCTTCCTTGTAGGTCTGGTAGAATTCAGTTGTGAATTCATCTTGTGTGGACTCTTTTGTCAGGAGATTTTTAATTACTGTTTTAATCTCACTACTTGTTATTCAGGATTTCTATTTTTTCCTGAATCAGGCTTGGGAGGTTGTATGTTTCCAAATATATATCCATTTCCCTCTAGGTTTTCTAGTTTGTGTCTATAGAGGTTTTCATAGTAGTCACAGATATTTTGTATTACTGTGGTGTCATTTGTAATGTCTCCTTTTTCATTTGTGATTGAGCTTTTTGAGTCCTTTGTCTTCTATTTCTGGTTAATCCAGATAGTGGTTGTTGATTTTGTTTATCTTTTCAAAGAACAATTTTTTGTTTCATTGATCCTTTGTATTGTTTTTTGTTTGTTTGTTCCCATTTGGTTTAGTTCTGATCTGAGATTTGTTATTTCTTTTCTCCTGCTGGGTTTGGGTTTGGTTTATTCTTCTTTGTCTAGTTCCTTTAGGTGTGATTTAAGTTGTTAATTTGTGATTTTTCTGTATTTTTGATGTAATCAGTTAAGGCTATGGAATCTCCCCTTAGCACTTATTTTACTGTATCTCATAGATTTTGGAAGCTTGTGTTGACTTCATTGCTCTGTTCAAAAGTTTTTGATTTCCATCTTGATATCATCATTAACCCAAGGATCATTCAGCTGCAGGTTGTTTAATTTCCATGTATTTGTGTAGTTTTGAGAGTTCTTCTTGGAATTGATTTCTAGTTTTATTCCACTGTGGTCTGAGAAGATACATAGTATGAGTTTGTTGTTTTAAAATTTGCTGTGACTTGTTTTGTGGCCTAACATATGATATATTTTGAAAAACGTCCCATGTGCTGATGAGAAGAATATATATTAGGCAGTTTTGGAGTAGAATGTTCTGCAAACGTCTGTTAGGTTCAACTGTTCTAGAGTGCCGTTTAAGTCAAGTGTTTCTTTGTTGATCTTCTGCCTCAATTTGTTTAGTTCTGTCAGTGGAGTGTTGAAGTTCCTGGCTATTATGATGTTGCTGTTTATTTCCTTCCCTTGATCTAGTAGAATTTGTTTTATGAATCTAGGAGCTCCTATGCTAGCTGCATACATAAGTAGGATTGTTATATCTTCTTGTTGAATTTATCCCTTATCATTATATAATAATCATTGTTGTCTTTTTTTTTTACCATTATTGATTTAATGTCTATTGTATCTGATATGAGAATAGCTATTGCTGCTTGCTGTTAGTTTCCATTTGCATGGAATATTTTTTTCCATCCCTCTACCTTGAGTCCATGGGAATCTTTGCAAGTTAAATGAGTTTCTTGAAGATAGCATATATTTGGGTTTGGATTGTATATTTTTTAATCCATTTAGCTATTCTACATCTTTTAAAGGGGGCTTAAGACCCTTCACATTCAATGTTAGCATTGATATTTGGTCATTATGTTCTGGTCATTATTTTGATTATTACATAGTTGCTTTGTTCTCTCCTTTGTGTTACTATTTGTTGTTGTTGTTGTTGTTTGTTTTTTAGTGACAGGATCTCACTCTGTAGCCCAGCATAGAATGCAATGGCATCACTGCAACTTCATACTCCTGGACTTGAGCAATACTCCTGTCTCAGCTTCCCAAGTAGCTAGGACTACATGCACACCCCACTACACCCAGCTAATGTTTCTAGTTTTTGTGGAGATGGAGTCTTGCTCTTGCTCAGGCTGCTCTTGAACTCCTAACCTCAAGTGATCCTCCTGCCTTGGCCTCCCAAAGTGCTAATATTGTAGGAGTGAGCCACCACACCTGGACTGTGTTACTGTTTTATAACAGCTGTAAGTTTTATATTTTGGCTGTTTTTACACTGGTGGGTATTTATTGTTCTATTCCACTTTTAAGCATTTCTTGTAGGGCAGGTCTAGTGGTGACAAATTCCCTTAGCATTTGCTTCTCTTGGAAAGGGTTTATTTCTCTTTCATTTATGAAACTTAGTTTTGCAAGATACAGAATTCTGGGCTGGCAGTTATCAGGGAGGGCTGGCAGGCAGGGAGTTCACAGTCTGGGCACCTCTTGGTCCACTGTAAGTCTGTAAGAGGAACGGCATGAGCATCACTCTCTGTGGAAGGTTGAGTGTGCTGAGATTGCTGACAGAGAGAAACAAGTGCTCCTGAGAGCCCTAGCTGACCCACTGGGAGCTTCTATGGTTATGTCAACAGCTGTTGGCAGGTGAGGGCAGGAGGAGGAGAAAAGTATGAATGAGGGAGAGCTAGCAATCTGGTCCTCTTTGTCCAAAGGGGTTCCCCCAGCTTGCTGTACTCTCCTCTTCCCTGAAAGCAGCCTGCCCTGAATGGCCAAACTCTTGGATCACACAGTTCCTCCAGATTCAGTGGCTTCCTGGGGCCACTGCTGTCTAGGCAGATGTTAAGAAATATTTGTGTGGGGTCCAATGACAAGAAAACTGAAGGGCTGTAGCTCCCTGAAACGGACAAAGGCACACAATGAGTGGAAAAGCAGCATGGTGTCTGCTGCCTCAAATGGGGTCTGTGGTTAAGAGGTTGCTGGTAGTCTAGTGCTCTATTCTCAGGAACCTCCCAGTTCTTTGGTGGCAGCAATGTTTGGACTTGTGAGGGTAGAGAAGCTCTTCCACAGTTTAGGAGCCTACAGTCTGCCAGAGTTGTAAGGGGAGGAAAAACCAACACCTCCACCTACCCTTTCCATGGAGGCTATAAGTGCCATGGGGTCAATTTCTGCTGAAATTTTGTTCCTTCTTATTTTGCTCTGCAACTTCTTCCCATGAAATCTCCAGTAGGTTCTGACATTTTTCCCTCAAAATCATACTTGGGCTATGTTTTTTTAATCTAAAACTTTTCCTTCTTTCTGAGATGATCTGGTGACCAAGATAGTCAGCTATCTTGCCCCAGCCCTTAGCATTTAAACATTTTTTTAAAAATGTTTAATTACCAAGGGTATATAATAGTTGCATGTTTTTGTAGGGTACATGTGACATTTTCATACAGGAATACAATGTATATTAATTAAATCAGGATAATGGGGGATAAATGCCATAACTTAAGGCATTTATAATTTCTTTTTGTTAGGAACATTTCAATTCCATTCTTTTACTTATTTTAAAGTATACTCTAACTTATTGTTGATTACAGTCACTTCATTGTGCTATCAAAATATCATTTACAATATAATAAGAACTGTCCTTTAATTTCTAACTTATGGCCAAAATCATGAATCTGTATGTAGACATATTGACAAAAAAAATACTTACAATTTTCTATGCTTTGATCTTTGCAATGGCCATTCTGCTATTTGTCTCCCCACCTTAATGTCTAATGGTGCACACCAGTAGAATCGTGGTCCTCTTTGCTCTTCAGAATTTGTAGGTCTAAAAAGTTAAATAATTTGGGGTCCTTTTTTTAAGAAAAGGAATACAAAACTATCTTCCTCTTGTACATTTGATGAAACATATTGCATTGGTGATCTCCAAGAACCTCAGGCTTCAGAGTATGCTAGGAGGACATAGGATTCAGCATTAGGTTGTATTTCATGGCTATGATTTATTACAATAAAATTATATATGGCAAAATCAGCAAAGGTAAATGGTTCATGGGCTGAAGTCCAGATGAAACCAAGCACCAGCTTTCAAGAATCTTCTTGCAGTGGAGTCACACAGGATGTGCTTAATTCTTCATGCAACATACTGTGACAGGTGTGAAATGTTGCCCATCAGGAAAGTTCATTAGAGACTCAGTGTCCAGGTATTTTATTGGGAGCTGGTCAGCTAAGCAACCCCTGCCTAGAGTATACCAAAATTCCAAACTCCCAGGAGAAAAGCAGGGGTTCAGCATAAATTATTTTAATTGTACAAACAGCTTAGGCCAGTGAGACAATTTTATCATTTTGGGAATGGTGAAGTGCCTCATGAAATTCAAGTTGCTGCATGCTTACCAGAGGCCAACCTTGCAATTGGGCCTTACAAACATAGATTTCAGGCTTACTAGGTTGACTCTTTTCTGTATACATATAAACAGTTGAACCCATTGCTAGGCCTTTCTGCCAGGGCCTCGGAAGGGTATGCAAGTGAGGGGCTCAGAAGCTGAACCTCTATTAACTTCAGGGGTAAGTTCTCTTGATCCAGGCATACTGAGACACTTATAGCATCTAAATACGCTGAGTTCTTGCCTTTGCTTATGCCCAGTTTTTTTTTTTTTCCTGAGACATGCTAGCTACTTTCTTCACCAAACTCATTCCTTTCCTTGTTTAGCTTTCAGCTTAGAAGTCATATCCTCTTGGAAGTCCATGGACCTGGCGTTTCTGATTTATTTTGCCTTTTACTATGAACACACACTGAACATATATTCCTTATTATAGCACTTTGCATAGTGTATGGTAATTACTTCATCACTTTCCTCCATGCCCCATGAAATTTGAGCTCCTTGAGAAGAAAGCCTATTTATTCTTAACATTTTTGTTCCCATGCCTAGCAGTATGCCTGGTATATAACATATTAATATTTGTTGAATGATGAAGGATGAAAGATACTTGCTAGTATTGATGATGGTTACTAGGGCACAGCAATTAGTTCTCAATGGATATTATTTTAAATATTCATATATTGGGTTAAATTGAGACGTATGTTAATTATCAGTATTAATAATGTAGCGATGTCAGAGAAAACCTTCTGTTACTGTCCTCAAGGATATAAATCTACTGGAAAACATCTCTCAGCAGCAAATAATCAATTAAAAAATAAATAAAACCAAAGTCACAGGAGAGTTATATGACCCATATAGACTTGCTTTTGAAAACTTAGGTAGATTTTCATGCAACTATATATTCCATAAAAAGACAACTACTTGTTATTTCTTTTTTGTAACAGTTACTAATATTATTTTTAAGTCTTTCCCTATAAACATGATATGTTAATTTATATTAATGAGTTAAATTAATTTTATTAAATTTTCAGAAAGCTCTGAAACCCATTATTGAAATAGGCATTATTATCTTTGTTGTAATTTTAAGATACATTTTAAGATCTGCTATCATTGAAGCCATGCTACTGAGAATTCTGTGGCTCAATAATGTGTCATTCATTGCTTCAATAAAACTTTGGTAAGTATGGCACTTTAAAACTTATACTCTTGGCATATGGAATGCGTATGCACTATTTTGTGTTTCTATGTTCATTCATATATGTTAAAAATAAAAGCGGAAAGAGAGGCAATCTGTTTTATATGAAACAGGTAGAATTTATGTGAGATTGACATTTAAGCTGCCTGGTGAAGTTGCAGATGGGCAGTCTCTCTGTAACTCCCAGCATTGGCTATCTGCAAACCTTAAAAAGGAAAACATATTTCTTGAATCTACTGCTTATAGTTTTGGTTAGAAATAGTCCATTCTGAAAGAATTTATAACTGAGGAGATAGGAAGAGAATGAAGATTCAGTAGTAATAGTGAGAAAGATTCCCAGGAGAAAGAGTGTTAAAGTTGAGGCAGGATGTCAACTATCTGAGCTGGAAATAGTCTTGCAATTAAGAGGAGTGATAAGATGCTTGGCTTGAGACGAAAAGAAGAGAGAGTTGAGGTGATTGACATTCCCCAAGGGCCCTTTTCGTTTGTTTCAAAGGCGTAGATAATTACTGGATTTCAGTTCTCTGTCTTGGGAGGCTGTTTATGAGGAGATTACTAAACAAAAGACAAGAGAAAGTCAAGAGGAGGTGAAGGAAAGTAATCTACCCTATCCTACCTGCTTCAGATGGAACATCTAAAGGGGAAAATGGATCACTGACTTGAGTTGACATTTATAATATAGAAATAGCAGAATTCTTCCTTTACAAAAAATTCTTAAATGCATTAAAACCTTACTTACATGGACTTGTTTTGTATGCGAGATGGTTCACATGAGTTAGTGGTCAAGAAAACTGAGCCTTCTGCTTGTAGGCTGAACGCTTGAAAATCCCTGTAAGAGCACAAATCTATAGTGCAGAGATCTGTAGTCAAACCTAGCTGTCCTGTCTACCAGCTTTGTGACTTGACGTAAGTTTTACACTCCCTTACCTCTGGTTTTCTTCATCATAAGAAAATGATTATAAACTTTATCTCAGTTATAACATGCAAAGATTACATAAAATAAGTGCTTAGTAGGAAACATAATTATTTATTAAGTGAATTTATATAAAGCATTTGCCACAAGAGGTACTTGATAAGTTCTAAATAACAGTGATTATCATCTGCCTTGTTAAATGAAACACAAAAGACAAGAGACATCTTGAACTTTTTCTTAATAATTCAAGGCCATCATTCTGAGCATCAGTTACTGTTTTGTGCTGCAGCACAGGAGCCTCCTGTATTGCCAGAATGTATTAGAACAATTTGTGTGTAAGCATGCATATCCACACACGCCTGCACAGCCAGTAGCTTTGTGAATCTTTCAATCATTTCAATGATTATTCTATCTTTCATACGTGCATTTTACTTTTCTCCATGTTTTTGTATCCATCTTCTCATTTTTCTCCTGATTTATTGCCTATAGCTACTCTTAACTCAGAAACTTAGTAGAATTGGTGAAAGGTTCTTCAGTGTGGGGTTGAATTCACTAACAAAAATGTTTTTTTTTTTTTATTTTGAATTCTCTTCTGTCCTTCATATTAAAGTATAAATTACAGTTTCTTTCATTCCTCTTCTGTGCATGTGTCTGTGTGTTTGTGTGTGCATGTGAGAGAAAGAAGGATAAATTCTAACTCTGAAAGTATTTATAGGTTTAGATAATAAGGTGATCACTTGAAGAAATTAATAATATTTTAGTTTTTCATTTAGCTGAAGCAAGATAAGGTTTACTGACTTGTAACTATCCTCATTTTTTCCCCTTTGTGTTTAGCAATTCCACTAAGTTGGCATGTAAACAGATAACAGGCTGTGTCAGTTTAAAACTCCTTCTTCTGAACATGCCATTTACTTTGCTAAGCCTGTAGCACTAGGGAGTATTAGCAAAAGCATAATTTACCTTACAGTGACAGTCTCCCGAGACACAGGAAACCTGCCTTTTTTGTGTCTCTGAGAGGAAAAGAAAATACGCAAAGCAAAATTAAAAGTAGTGGAAAAAATGATATTTAGATGAAAAAAATGGGAAAACTTTGTCCTCAGAAATGGTGGGAGGAACTGGATTATAGATTTAGAGCAGAAAGGAAGCTTGGGCATCAAAGGATTACGGAAATGTGAGATACAGATTAATTGCCCATGGGAATCTGTCTGATAGGAAAGCTGGGATAGGAAGTCTAGTTTGGCAGTCTTCTGAGAGTCAGGCTTCCAGGGTGGCATCCTACACTGAGCATTTTATCTGAGTCAACCTGGACTGATACATTTTCCCATCTCTCCTTGGGATTCTACTTCTGTAAGTGGAAGATACTGCAAGATTTGCCAGACGTATTTGCTTGGTTCTTCAAGATCTTACATGAAAAGCTGTCTTGGTCCTAGAAGGTTGGAATTGGATTAATTAGTCTCTTATAATTTCTTCTAGATCTTTCAGTCTAAATATACTTGAGTTACATTTTCATTGTTTTCTTACTTAAGCACTTCTGATGATCAGTGATATTTTTTAAAAATGTGAATGCCACAAGTTCATTCAATCTTTCATTTTACTAAATATTCTTTGTGTATCTTAACTATTTATTTTGTTCATTTCCCATTTATATATAATGTACAGATAGACTGTTGCTGATGCTTGCAATAATCTCCCAGTAACTATAGGATTACTTCCCTTGAGTTTATAGTAGGCCAGAAAACATTATAACAACTAAATTCCTCAATTAAAAAAGAAAGAAACCAAAAGGAAGAAAATAAACTGAGGATAATTAGCACTTTAACTTAATGTCCTTCCTTGATTGAATATAATTCCACACACAAACACACACAGCTACTAGCAAAAACATATTTCCTCGGTCCTTATAGGAGGTCTTTTATATCCTGTTCTTTCTTCTTGTATGTCTATAAAATGATTAAAAAAGTTTTGAAACAATCATCATGGTATTATAAATTCTTAACATTGTATCTAATGACATGTCATGTTATCAGAAACTTCAGAGAAATCAGGAGGCCTTGTAGACTAAGTTATTGATGATAAGCCAAATTGCCTACATTGGTATAAACACCACCATAGTAATAAAACTGAATTTCAGGGAAGTTGGTTTCAAAGATTTATTTATTCATTGGTATATGTAGGTATAGGTAACATAAAAATAAATGTCTTAGTCTGATAAAAGAACCATTTAGCCTGATATTAAAAGATTTGTATTGTATATTGACTTCCCTATATGCAGTTTTTATTTGGCATTTCTGTTTCAAAGATTTTTATCTGTCACAAGGAACCTTTCATGCCTGAGGAACTTACTTTAGTTACCAAAATAACTCCAGAAAATATAAGGTATAGTGTTTCTGTTTAGTAATGAGATCAATTTTCTTTATGTGTAATTGGTGGAACCAAACAAGACATTTTGAAATAAGATTATATTGCTAGTTTACTAAAACTTTCATATCATTCATTTAAGTTTTGTATAAAATGTACATTCATTTTACATAACATGTTTTGTTTCTCCTCTTTACTAAAATTGAATGGTGTTCTCTTTAGAGTATCTAAATATAGTCCTTATGTATAGAACTTGGTAATTACTCACGAATGCTATTTTCTTTCTCAAATACATTTTGCAAACAGAACTTATGGAAATAAGAAAAACACTTGCTTATTACTTTCAGTAAAACATATTAAAATTGAGTTGAATTTTATAGCAGAATCATAATATAAATTGTTAAATATACTATGATGGTTTTTGAATACACTGAAAATCAAATTGTGAATTTTCAAGGTTAATTTGCAATGTGACACCATAGACTGTTTTTTAATTTCAAAATATTACAGGTATACAAATGTTTTGGTTACATGGGTCCCTTTTGTTATGCTTGAATCAGGGTTATAAGTGTGCCTGTCACCCAGATAGTGTTCACTGTACCTATTACGTAGGTTTTTGTTCATCCTTTTCTCCCCCATGCTTGATTTCCACGGAGTTTTACTTCCCTCTGTGTACATGTGAGCTCATCAATTAGTTCCAATTTAATAACAAGTACATGTGTTATTTTTCCATTCTTTAGATACTGCACTTAGGAGAATGGTCTCCAGTTCCATCAAAATTGTTGCAAAAGGCCTTAATTCATCCTTCTTCATGGCTGATCAGTATTCCATAATATACATATACTCCATTTTGTTAATTCATTCATTAATTGATGGGTACTTGGGTTGATTCTACATCTTTGCAATTGTGAATTGTGCTGCAATAAACATTTGAGTGCAGGTGTATTTTCGATAAATGATCTCTTTTCCTTTGAATAAATACCCAGTAGTAGGATTGCTAGATCGAATGGTAGGTCTGCTTTTAGTTCTTTCAAGATTCTCCATACTGTTTTCCATAGAGATTGCGCTAATTTGCAGTCCCACCAATAGTGTGCAAGCATTCCTTTCTCTCTGCATCCACATCAGCATTTTCTGATTTTGTACTTTTCAATAAAAGCCATTCTAACTGGGATAAGCTGATATCTCACTGTGGTTTTAATTTGCATTTCCCTGATGATTAGTGGTGTTGAACATTTTTTCATATGTTTATTGGCCATTTAGACATTTCTTCTTTTGAAAAGCTTCTGTTCATGTCTTTTGCCCACTTTTTAATGGGGTTGTTTGTTTTTCTTCTTGCTGATTTGCTTGAGTTCTTTGTGGATTCTGGTTATTAGGCCTTTATCAGATGTGTAGCTTGGTAATATTTTTTCCCTTTCAATGGGTTGTCTATTTGCTGTAGTAAACAAAACAGTGAGGTATTGGCACAAAAATAGCGACATAGACCAATGTAATATAACGGAGAATCCAAATGTAAAACCATTCACATACAGCCAACTGATCTTTGACAAAGCAGACAATAATATACACTGGGGAAAAGAAAACTTATTCAATAAAGGGTGCTGGAAGAATTGGATAGCCACATGCAAAAGAATGAAACATGATCCATATCTCTCACCACTCACAAAAATTAATTCAAGATAGATAAAAGACTTAAATGTAAGACATGAAACCATAAGAATGCTAGAAGAAAATGGTGGAAAAACTTTTCCAGATATCGGCCCACGCAAATAATTTATTAATAAAACCCTAATGGCAATAACAGCAATAACAAAAATATTAATAAATTGGACTTGATTAAATTAATAAGATTCTGCACAGCTAAGGAAATATTCAACATGCCCTTTCTTTTAAGGGTCAGAATACACAATCTAGTTAAAACATGTCCTTTTACAAGATGAGGAAAAGGAGACCAAAAAATGTTGACTGACTTGCTGATTGGATCACATGCAATTATTTATTATGTTAAATATCTTTAACAATGATCATTAAATTAAAACTTTGACCTCTTCAGTGTCTTGGTTAGCTGTGTTAGGATTGCAGCCAAGCAATTACAGCACAGAGGAAAATTCAGTCCATCTCCTAACCTTGAGAGAGAGAGAGAGAGAGAGAGAGAGAGAAATAAAAGTAATATGAAACATGGGTAAGGATATGGAAAAGGTACTTTAGGAAATTAAATAAAAAGGCAAATAAGCCATGCTTAGACACTTGACACAAGGGTAGCATGGCAGAAACCATGGCCATGAGTAGTAAGAGACGGGAAGGGAAACCTGAGCTGAATTTTTGTGTGTGTGTGTGTGTGAGGAATAATTTCAAATTATTTTTTTTAACTTCAAAATATTAAGGGGGTACAATATTTTTGGTTACATGGAAGGCTTTTGCAATGCTTGAGTCACAGCTGTAAGTGTGCCCATTACCCAAATAGTGAGTTTTGGGCTATAAATTAATGGCATGGACTGGATCTGAAGCATTAATCTTCAACTCTGATATTAGTGGTTTTTCCACTGTATTCTTATTCTAAACATCAATGAAAATCAAAGTGTTATTATCATATGGACTATTTACTAGATCCTTTTTTCCAGGTACTTTACATTACAAGGTATTATTATAAGTGGACAGTTTTCTTTAGTTTCAGACTCATTTAATTGTAGACAGGTCCTTTCACCTAAATTTCTCACACACAAAAGATCTGATAAATGGTTCCTAATATATACTTGTATACAATTTAAATTGATGAATCCTGTGATATTTGTTTGTTTCAGTTTTCCCTGTAGACCCCTTTTATTGTTCATTCATTGAGAAATATAAATTTGAAATAAAAAGTTATTTTATTAGAACTTAAAACATTTAGAACAATAAGATAAGTTATACACCTGCTCAAAATACTTGTTTTTGGCAGATGGCAGATATAAAAAATAAAAACTTTATTAGTATTATTCCAAGTTTAAGGCACCATTGTCACAAGTCTTTAGAACCTAAATTTCAAATGAATTCTTTCTGTTAGCCAGCCTCTTAATTAGATTTTCTGTATGATGTTTGTATCAAAACAGGATTTTACAAAATGGTCATCAATCCAATTGACCTGAGCATTGAGAATTTACACACACACACACACACCACAAATATACAATCCACATTAACAAATAGTGCAGTGGGTATTTATGTAAGCAATGTTATACATTTTTTATATTCAAGATATATTATTTCAATAAATGGTCATTATGCCATTATTTATTTTCATTCATATATATCAACTATTATATCCCATATAAAGTCTTTTAAATGTGAAAAAATATATTTGGGAAAAATTAAACTGCTTATTATTTTTATTCCTCATAAACTCACCCTACAATGTATTAATATACCTTTTTATGAGACCTTATGTCCAAAAAGAAGTGTGTGTATGTATATATATTTATACATTTGAATGATTTTTAATTATAATTCAAATTTAATTTTGCTTTTTAAATTACTAGCTGTGCAGCTTTGGGCAAATTACTCAACATCACTGACTATTAGTATATTCATAAAATGGGATATTTATGGAACTTATTTATAGGACTGTTTCAAAAATTACACTAAATAATCTATGTAAAACTTCTAGTAGAGTGCTTTGTGCAGAATAATGTTTAATTAATGTTACCTTGTCTTTGTCATTGTTATTATTGTCATCATTTTTTTAAATATTAAAATAGTATCAGTAAATACTATAAATGGAAATACTTTTCTATTGGTAGAGGATGATAATGGTGATTTTACTTTTCTCTAAGTTCCAAAGTTCCCTAAATTTTCATTGTATAAAATTTATATTTAGCAATGGTTCTTTCATCAGTACATACCCTTTTTTAATACTCCTTTATAAAAATTTTGAATAGACATTCATATACATAGATTTCAAATCAATCTTTTAATGTTTATCAAAGTCTTTGACTCAGTCTTTCCTCTTCTAATCCCAAATTCAAGTTAGAACCTGTTCTGAGAAATGAGCTAGCCAACCATGAAACAACATGGAGAAAACTTAAATACATGTTATTAAGTGAAAGAAGGCAATCTAAAAGGGCTACATACTGTGTGATTTCAATTATATGAAGTTTGATTATGTTTTTTCAGCATATTATGGGAGTACAAATGTTTAGGTTATATGTGTTGCCTTTCCCCCTTCCCCTCTCTCCCCCCCGCCGGAGTCAGAGCTTCAAGCTTGTCCATCCCCCAGACGGTGCGCATCGCACTCATTATGTATGTATATTCTCATCCCCTCCTCCTCCCTCCCATCTACCTGACACCCGATAAATGTTATTCCTATATGTCCACTTAGGTGTTGATCAGTTTAAGAAAAGGAAAAATCATGGAGACAGTAAAAAATCTGTGGTTTCCAACAGTTGAGAGGAGGGTGAGTGGAAGGGTGGGACACAGGAATTTTAAGGCATTGAAACTATTCTGTATGATCTTATAATGGTAGATACGTGTGTCCAGGGGCTATATGGGAATTCTGTACTTTTTGTTAAATTCTGCTGTGAACCTAAACCTGCTTTCAAAAATAAAATAAAGTCTATTAAAAAAAAGAGGGAAAAAATATAATTGCTTATGCAATAATAAGGAAAAAGTTACACATAAATACCCTGTATACTGTATTTACCTTGATTATCTTAAACAAGTTAGTATACTTCCTTTGGGGGAAAATGTTTTAGCTTTATTCTGACAGCGTACACAGGTGACAGTGCTTGTTAATACTCTGAAGATTTTATTACAAAGAAATACACTTAACCGTCCTATCTCAATAGAATCCAGAACTGTATTCCTTAAGTATTCATCACAACTATTAGAGAGTATTTAGACTACAGGCATTCTCATTTTTGCTTTTGGGATTTTTTTCAGAATAACCAGTATATATTAGAGTCACACAACCTTAAAACCAGTTGTAATAAAGCAGGTGAGTAACATAAAATTTCCAAAGGTCTGCATGACACAAAAATGTTTGCAGAAGACAGTTTTCAGTTTTCAGTTTTCTGCTACAAAAATAACAATTTAAAACATTGGCAAATAGCTCAATGTGGGGAAATGGAAAATTGACATAGATTTTAGAACTATGTTTATAAGTCACTTGTTAATTCACACACTTACCAGTTTACTTAGAAAGTTTTTTTCATTGTTCCTAAAAAATCACTTAGCCCTCACCCGCTCAATACAGTCATCTCTAGTACCACTGCTGTCTGTAGCAAGTAATGGAAGCTGGTCAAAACATAAATCTGGAAAATACATACTGAGTTTAATGATTTAACCAGAATCTATAGGAAGAAAACAATATTGTTGTATTGATTGACTATACAAAATGTTGAGTTGATTTGCACACAATTTATTATTTATCACCATTGGTTTGTTTTAAAGAAGCATCTATTAGGATTTATATGCGGAAATAAATTCTGGACTCTCATGCATTATATTCTTGAGTTTATAAAATTTATGCATAAGTACCTGAATACACTGTTTGTTCATTTTATATATTAGCATAGACAACTTTATTTTCACATGACTTTATCCTTTCATAATAGTGGGAAGTGTTGCTGTAGATATTATCTACAGTATCTTCTGCAAATACTTTAATCTTTCAAATAATATGCTCTACTTTCTCAATAAATGCTGTATAAAACATGGTGAAAATGGTTGATGTTAACCATATATAATGATTTTGACTGAGAATAAAACAAAGTCAATCACCATTGACAACTAGTGAGGAAAGACCATGAATCCCAGGTGTACTCACAGTACTCACATTAATTTGCTTACTAGAATTGTGGCTTGTTCAAATTAAATGCTCTGTAAATGCTTATTGAATAGAATTATAAAATAAAGCAAATAAGACAACCACCAGCCATCTAACTTGTCACATAGCTCCTTCTAAATATACTCCTAAGCAACAGTTGAGTGATAGTATTCTGTCTTTATTTGATCCTGTCCATTAGAATGACATAGAGTATGCCGTGGACATTTTTCCAAGTATTATCCATTTGAGGTGGGAGAGAGTTCAGATATTTCACAAACATATATATGTCCACCCAGATATATGCATAGTTTATATATGTATACCTATATATCATAATTATATAATTTATTATATAAATTACACAATAATTTAATTCAGGATTCATTTCTTTTGAAATTGAACACTCAGTTTACTTTTAACTTAAATGATAATGTGCACCGTGCTTGATCAAATTAACTTTGGTGCATAGTTGTAGCCTACTTCTTCAAAACGGGCCATATATATTTATACAAATTACTTTTGTTGCTGTTGATTGCTAATACTGCAAACAGAGTTTAAGGCAGCATATATTGTTTTTATTTTGAAATAAATGATGTGCTTTTTATTTTGAATTTTAGCAGAAATGTAGATTACTCAATCATTTGGGTGATTGAGTTGAAAGAAATGGTCTATATTAAGCTTTCGTGGGGCATGTCTGTGAGCTCTCCCCCACCTCAAATGGATAATATCTGGGAAAATGTCCGTGGTATTCTCTGTGTTGATCTAATGGGAGTGTTCATTCCTGTGCTTAATGTAGAACTGTGGAGTCAGTGTCAAAATTAATCAAATAAAGGCAGGATATTATATAATTCCATTATTGCTTGCAGACTAAATTCAGCAAGAGCTATATAACAAGTTAGATTTTTTTGGTGTTTGTCTTATTTTGCTTTATTTTATAATTCTATTCAGTAGGCATTTACATAGCATTTAATTTGAGCAAGACACAATTCTACTGAGCAAAGTAGAGTGACCTGTGAGTGGACCTGAGAGATGTAGTCTCTCCCTTCAAGTTGTTTAGAATTTAGTTATACATTCGTCATGTGAGAATCCCTGCTGGCAGGCATTGTTCTCTTCTTTCTTCTGTTTGTTCAGTGTTTCTATAATCCGTCTCTTACCACTACTTTGACTTACCTTTTTTTAAACCCTGCCATTTTCATCTAGAATCCTATGTTTTACTATATTGGAACACTACTACTTTACCAATAAATCATACGTTTCCAGTCACTATGTCCTTATTACATGATTCCCTCTCCCTAGAGTACATTTCTGCTTCCCTCTCCATACAACCAAATCAAGGCACATAACTGTTTCAGAACACTACAAAGAGTTCCCTGACACAAGCTGCCTGCCTCTCTCGCCTAGAAAGAATGGATTGGGCATTTGTCTGGATTCACATAAGACTTTATTCATTTAGCACATTTCATGAAAATAAATAAGACATATTATCTAGTTACTGATTGTCAGGCACTAGCATTATCTTGGTTAATTATCAATATCACCTTATGCAGTAAATACTATTTATCCTCATGTTATGCATGAGAACTCTGAAGTACACAGATTTTATGTAAGTGCCCAGTTTTATCAGCTAATAAAGTAGCAAAGCAATCATTCGAATCCAAGGATTCACTTTCAGGGTCTTGCTACTTAACCAGCGTGCTGTGTACATCCACATACTGTAATATGTATACTTGCATATATATACATTAGTATACCTGTCTTCTTCCATTTTAATACTGATTTTCTTAAGTTCAGAGACCATATTTATATCCTCGATATTCAACATACTAAACAGCATTTAAAATATACTTAGTAAACACTCACAGAATGTTTGCTGACTAGGCAAATTAATAAGTACACCCTATCTTAGAAAAGTATGTTAGTAATCTTGTTTTGAGAAATTTATTAAAATGTTGCTATTGCCTTTAGCTCTTCTAAACATAATCTATTTATATTTTTTAACTGAAGCAAAAGTTTTGGTAAGAGAGAGAAAGAAGTCAGGGGTCTCTAATAATGAAAGAAAACTTCTTTGGAATAATAAATCCTAACGGGGGGGGGGGAAAGACGTGTGTTTGTGGCGAGGTATAAACTCTGACTGTAGTCATTTTGATATAATTGGATAATAGAGGAACTTATACCACCTCTTGTCTAAATTAGTAATGAAGCTTTACTCTGTTCTGGGTAGTGAGAAAATCATCCATCTAGAGGCAGGAGTCAGATTAGGTGATAATTGCGATAGTGGTTAAGAGCAAAGCCTCTAAATCAGCAGTCATCTTTCAAAATCTAAGCTTTGTTGTATATTTAGAAAGACACTTCTCTGAGCCAGGACCTGTCACTTATTGACTATGCACATTACTTAACTTCTCTTCACCTCAGTGAAACCAGGACAAAGATACAACCTATCTCAGGGTTTTTGTGACAGTTATATCACAGGACACTGGTAAAGTGCTCAGCATATTGCCTGCACATACTATATGCTGAACTACTGCAATTATTCAGTGAATTCTCCTAAGGAATGTAAAAAACATACAATATCTACCCAGTGGAATGATTTAAAGAATTAAATGAGATACAGAACAGTATGCATATAAACCATCTATATTATCAGGTAAACATTTATAATTTCTTCTAAGTGTATACATTTTTAAATTTACATTTAAATTTAAATTTAAGTCATAACATCTTAATAGCCTATCATATTTTAAATACATTTTGAAATTGGAAATTAGTATAGCACATTATTATGATTGACTAAAACTCAAAAAGGCTAACCAATTGAATGTGAAATAGACATTAAATTTATTTTAAGTGAGGCTTAAGTAAAGCATTGCAAGGTCTAAAAATTTTATATGCCACATAAAGTATTGAGACTACCTTATAACCCACCAGACCAAAGGAGTAACCCAAGGCTATAAATTAAGAAGATTATTAAAGCAGGCACATGAAATCACTTGATTTCATAACTGCAAAAATTAAGATATGATGACAAGGCTCTTCTTTTAGTGATAGATTCTAGTTTATTCATATATTTATATGATTTATAAATTCTTTGATATACATTTATATAATTATTTGATATATGTTTATATCATTTGATATATGTTTACATCAAATAATATGAATGTTTAAGTAAAAGAAATGACATGTGAGAAAGATAAAAATTATTGGTAGAACTGATTATATGATAATAGGGAAACTTAGTTCCATGCAGATATAACCTCTAAACATTGATTATTCCATCAAAGACAGTGGAAAATCTGAGCATATTTTTTTCCTACAAATTGGCTGAATGGTTGGAATAGAATACCTTTATCAAATTTTGAATCATTTACTGCAAACCAATCACCTTCTCTCTTACTGAGGAGCACCTGGTTGAAGCACTGTTTTTTGCCCCACTATGTAATCTCCCATGCTTTAGCCTAACTTCAGTAATCTACTTAAGGTCAGGTTGCTACGTTTCACAAATAATGTTTGCATCATGTCACTTACATTCAGTGGTTCCCTTTATCATGTGCATTGAATCCATCTTTTCTATGTGGTCTGAAAGACCTTGTGCACATTCATTGCCTGACTGTTTCTTTCCCACATCACATCCAGACTTTCCATTCCTTTTCTCCTTAGACTTTCAGCTTCAGTCAGCAATCTGACCTGGAAACTCATTCAGGGTGTCTTATTTCCTTTTACCTAGCACTGTTCATATCTTTGCATTTTGATTTTTCTAGCACTTATGGACTTTGCTAATCTTAAATTTCATTATCTTTTGCTTTTTACATAGTTTCATCTTCATCATGTTTGTATGCCACGGCGCTCTTTTACCCAAGTAAATGAATTATAGGTTTCCTCAAGATAAAAATAATTGCTTTCTATTTTATTTTCCCATAATAAACAGTACCAAGTGCATCCTGTTTATCTGCGGGAAAAGCCTGAGAAAATATTGCAGTATTTTTTGTTAGGAGTCAAAGTAGTATTTAAAAACTTAAAATTCAAATTGTCCATGTTTTATATTTGATGTTTTGCCCAGGGTGTGAGGAATTGAAAAGAGAATCTTTGTACTTGGTGTTATCTCCAAATCTAATGAGAATATGCAGGGATCATCAGAGGTTTAGAAAATATATAAGGACCACTTTTATGTAAAAGTATTTTAGTGATTGTTATAATTTACTGTCTTTTATAATCTCTTGTTGATTTTAAAAAGAATGTAAGGGAAATCTTTTTTTTTTTAAATATTTCTTTTTCTGCAGTTCTTTCTTTTGTGGGACACTGTATGTTAGATTTTTTGTATTTCACTATAAACTCTGCCACTACATAACTACCTTACTCAAGCTCACGTTAATCAACTTTAGGGTGACCTCCGGTAAGCTTAATTAATCTCTTTCGGTCTCACTTTTTTCCTGCTGGGGTTGGATGATATCTAAGCTTCTTTTTAGCTCTCAAATTTTTAGCCTATTTAAATAAAATTCTCTCTGCATGTGGAGTTCATTTCAGTCCTATACCTCTACATATTCTTGGCTTACCAGGTAAGTTATCAAGAACTAGAAGAACTGAAGAGAATCACCTGAATAGGGCTCATCTCAGTAGATATAAAACTGTTAACTATTTCTACATCACCATCCTCTATTGTCTTCAGCACTTTGGCTTGATTAAAGATCCACACCCACCCACCCCCCACTGATTTTTCTCTCTATTTAATCCACTTAAATTTGCATCATTTTGTTTTCTTTTATCATCACTGCTTGAGGCTTCCTGCCAGTATGAATTTTAAAGTCTTATAGTTCTTAATTCTCAGCTGCTTAAATGTTATAAATGTTGTACAGATCTTAGCTGCATGATTCCCTCTGGGCATTTTTTAAAGCTTACTTAAAATTATTGAACCCTTCCCCACAAATCTACAAATTCAAAGTTTGATTTGGTCTGTATGCCTACAGGAAAGGCAACCATGGATAGATATAAGAGTAGAAAAATACATTCACAGTCCCAGATCGAGAGAAATTTGACCACTATGCAATTACAGATGATCAGATTATTGTTGTAATCATGCTGCCACGATAATTTGGGTAAACATAATAGTGCAGCATGAGTGCTAAAGCCACATTACCTAGTTTCACATCCAAGAGCTGCTACTTTCTAGCTGTGTGACCCTGAGCAAGATGCTTAACCTTTAACTCATAGGATTGTTAAAAGTGTTAAATAAAGTTATATATATATGTGTGTGTGTGTGTATATATATATAAAGCATCTAAAACAGCATCTAGTATACCCTCGCTTTCAACAAATGTTAATTATTATCATTATAAACATGTTCAAAGAAGTTTTCAGAGTAATCCTGTAAGCAGACAGTAGGGGGGAATTGCATTATTATTTCACCAAGATTCAGAATTATGTATAGTTCGGTATACCAGCCTAATATATGAGTTTAGAAAACTGAAATTTCACACAAAACCCATGGTTCTTGCAAAATTTATAGAATGAATATTAATTGTATTATTTTCCTTAGTCTATAAGCACCATAAGGATGAGACATGCAAAACTATATAAAGGCAACCACTATAACAATTAAGATGAGATCACCTGCAGCCTCATTCCTACCACACTGTGCACAGTGTCTCGAGGAACACATCAACAGGAAAACCATTAAGACAAAACAATTATTGTTAGCGTCATCCATTTTCTTGAGTTTTTCTTGTCTAAAAGAAAGGACCTGAAATACAGAAATCTATATTTATATGATTTTAAAGGAGCTGATTGTAACTGACAAGCAAGGCATTTGATGTACAGAACTAGGTTTTTGTCTTTCTTGTGCTTCACTCTGGACAGAGCTATATTCTTAGCCCACCACAGAAAACAGTGATGGTAGTCTGTCATGAGGCACTCAGTAAAAACACAGCTTTAAGAAATAGTTATCTTCTCCTCTTGTAAATATTTACAACACTATTTTATCTTTACTAATGCTCTTCTACTTTAACACTCTATCAGAGAACAGGAGATTTGTCCTCTAGTTGTTTCATATATTTAAGACTCATTTCCTCATATACATTAAAATTAAAAATTATTTGACACAAAGTAATGTTAAATCTTGAGGTGATGTATACCCCAATTACCCTGACTTGATTAATTCACATTGTATGCCTACATCAAAACATCACATGTATCCTATAAAGATATACAATTATTGCATACCCATAATTTAAAATTAAAACAAATAAAAATTATTTGAGTATCAGAGCTCTTTAAAACCTTTCATATTTCTTACTCCAATTTTGGAATATGTATTAGTTAATATCTGATGCAAAAGAATTGACCTAGTAATTGTGTCTTAGTTGTTTCTTACTCCTCAGAATTTATGTATTTGCATTGGTTCCTAAGGGAATTAAGACATAAAAATCTAGAGGAATCTACACGTTAGATGCTTTTCTTTGTTCTTTATGAAGACTAAAATGTGATAAGAAGGGTAAAGAAGATCACAGATCAGGTTCGAGTGTTTTCTTAGAATTTCAGCTTAGGTTGGGCAGAAACTTCTAGAACTAGTTTCCAATCACATAGTTAATGTCTCATGTTTTTCATTCTTCTGCTCTTCAGCTTTTCAGGTGCCATGATCCAAAGGGTTCTGATGTCCACCAAACCAGTATATGTTAAAATTGTTATTTACATAGTGAGACAATTAAAAGCTCAATTTCTAACATAAAACAGACTTAGTTCAAATTCATATGTCTTCTTCCATTCTTCACTGGAGGAGTGGCTAATTTCTCTATTACCTGATAATCCTTACATAACTGTTATAAAATTATGACCCATATCTTATAACAAAACGTAAATCTCCAGCCTTGATATAAAAGATACTGTATCAAAGCTGGAGATTTACCTTTTGTTATGTGCAGCTAGAATTGAGTTCTAGACTTATCTCCACTTACTATCTGTATAACTAAGAACAGGGTTCTTCACTTCCTTATATTTCAGTTTATTTCTGTATAAAATTGAGACATTGAAAACTTACTTAATAGCATGATTATAAAAGTATGGTGAAAGATTTAGAGATTCTTTTTCAAAAGTAGTGTCTAGTGATCAGCATGGTTGAATAACTGCTGACCTGTATATGATGTCATGTCAACCTGACAGTTCCATGAAAAACTGAGTCATTTGGAAGAGTAAACAAAATTTTTTGGTTAGATATTTTGAACTTTTCAACCTGGTTAGATCATGTACAAACTGATGTATTTAATTCATTTGATCTAATTTCACAAATACTGGATGTTTTCCTTGTTTCAAGCTTACATTTGCAAAAAAGATCTGTGCAGTTCACAGCTGAGGCCAAGTCCTCCATAAAATCTTGTGATGCATTCTGAATCTACAAAAAGCTTACTGCTGTCACTTAAAATTTTGTACATCACTTACATGTGTTTATTATTAATTAAATGTTAATACAGTTATATTATAATAAGTGCCTATATATAAAACTTTTCAAAAGTCTATATGTATAGAAAAATTTAATCAGGATATGGATTTTGCTCTTCTTTGCAGCCTAATTTTAATGATATGTATTCAAGTTATGGTCAAATATATTTTATTTTCTACATAATTTTGATGGAAATACCAGGCCTAGAATTTTCTCATACTATATTCCACTTACTAAGTATATAATCTCCAATGAGATCAACTCTATCAATATACATTAAAGATCTCCCAGAGGACTCTTTTTTTTATTTCATTGCTTTGTAATATAATAGGAAGTGAACATATTTTTCCACAAGCTGGTTTGCATTAAACATCAAGCCTACCTATTCCCCTGTGTACTGTTAAAAATACAGCTAGAACAGCTGGGCTAATGGTTGCAAAATCAGAATCTAAAGTTGCTGTGGCTTTATATCTGTGCATACATGTGATAGTGTATATGTGTCTGTCTCTGGGCCCAGAGATCTCTTTGCTGTGAGTAATTTGGGAAAATACTTTATTAATCTAGGAAAATCAGGCAAATTATTTCTCTGTAAACAAGAAGCAAAGACTGGAAAGCAAAACCATAGGAAAATACTGGAACAAGAAGTATTGATCTGATGAAGTGAATAATAGTTTTCACATGAATAAATAATTGCAGTGTCTACTTGCTGCTCTGTTTGATTGTAAGAACTGATGTGAAATATTATAACTATAGGATTTTCATTGCATTTTGTATAATGTGATATTTTCCAAAATATTATACAGGACTAACATTATCAACCAAATGGAATTATCAAAGAATAGCCATTTCATTCTCTTTCTTGCTGAAATCTGTCTGGCTATTTCATGACCTAATTGGAAAAGTTATTTCTCAAAGCGATACATATCTGGGTACCACAATGCTTTGAATTTTTCTATAGTGTTTTATTTTATTTATTTTTAAATTTTCAGAAATTATTATGGGGGTGCTAACATTTTGGTTACATATATTGCCTTTGTACTGCCAAAGCCAGAGTTGATCCAGCAATCCACTACTAGGCATCTACCCAATGCTTTGATGTTTTAATGATCAGGTCTGTGAGTATTCTACACACCTCTCTGTTCTGGGATTCTTACTCCTTGCACTTAGGCTCTCCTAATTCTAAATTGTTTTCAGTTGTAGTCAGACATTGTGCTGCTCTACAGCTTAGCCCATGTTATTTCTGAAAATTCTTCTTACCTCTTTCTTCTAAAAAACAAGCACAACATGTACTCACCATCGAATTGGTATTGACTGATCAACACTTATGTGCACATATAGTGGTAACATTCACTAAGTGTTGGGCAGGTGGGAGGGGGGAGAAGGAGATGGGTATATTTACACCTACTGGGTGCGGTGGGCACCATCTGGGGGATGGACATGCTTGAAGCTCTGATTCAGACAGGGCAAAGGCAATATACATAACCAAAGCATTAGTACCCCTATAATATGCTGAAAAAAAATTCTTACTCATCTTTTAAGTCTTACTCCATGTTCTTCTTTCCAAGGAATCTTTCACTGAACTCCATATTAGGCTACAGATACCTCTTTTCTCTATACTGTGTTTATATTATTAAAATTATTTGTGATGTGTTTGTTTTCTTCACTATACTCTTTATCCCCAGCACCTAAAATAGGTTCTTCCTCATATTTAGACTCTTCAAAAAGGTTTATTGAACTGAGAATGATTTGGGAAAGTAGATGAAGTTCTTGACAAGACTGCTAAATAAGAAATCATGTTTTGTTTTGCTACCGATAATTAATGAAACTTGAGATTATAGACGTCTTAAAGATCAAGGAAAAAGGAAAATTCAGTAGAATTATCTTTTGTTCTTTTCCCAGAGTTTGACTTCAGCATGAGCTGAAATAAATGTAAATTTCATCTTTAGATTGTACAATAGGAAGGTTTCCAAATTAAATAGACCTAGTACACAAAAGATTAGTCTTTCATTTTTGTTACTTGCTAGAGTTTAGGTTTATTGATAAGTGATCTGATATCTCAGTAATCTGTTAGCTACATGCAACTGGCAAGTGTATCTCCTTAAACCAGAACCCCAGAGAGCAGTCTAAATGTGGTCAGCAGCCTGGCTAAACTACAGAATAAATGAAGAATTTATAATCCTACACCTGGGAATGCTGACCCATAAATTGGTCATAGCTAATTTTTCTAAACATCAAAATATTGCATTTCATTTGTGAAAAGCTCATGCAGGAAAACTATAAAGTAAAAAGGAGCTTACTACAAAAGGAACTAACTTAGTCTGGTTGGCATGGTCAGGGAAGAGTTTCCTGCAGAAGTAACATTTAAGATCTATTATCTTGGATATTATTTAGCAGTATCTCAGTCTGGCTGAGGAATGGACTATATACCCTCATTTTTTTCCTAGTTAGTCACGTGGAAGTGCGGTATGATTGATAGGGTTCATGAGTCATTGGGTATCACACAACTGCTTAAGAGGAATGGCTTTCAGGATGGTTTTATAACAAATAGTAGCCCAATTAATTCTTTAAAATGTTTTTTCTCCCTTAAAAAGATACAGCCAGATTCTTACAGATGAAAGATGAAATAACTGATAAAATTATATTTACCCTATTGCCTTGTTCTATCATAATGGCAAGCTGAAATAAATTTAAATTTCACTTTTTAGGGAAATGGAGGATATTCCAAATGATATAGTCCTAGTTTAATTATTGAAACACTGGAAGAATAAATATACTATTTTAAAGAAAAAACAGAACACATATAATGGATGATATTTTCATACTTTTATGATTATAAGTATAAGATAATAGATTGGTTATCTAATATATGGCATGCCCTTTGGGGATGTTATCCCATTTAATTCCTACAATAATGTAAAGTGGATATGTCATTATTATCTGCCTTTTTAATATGAAGATTAGAAATGTCAGGGATTTAAGTAACTTGAATCACAATTAGACAGCTTCTAAGTGTTAAAAATGAAATTTGAATTCTGGTTGCCTGACCTGAAAGTGCAGGCATTCCTTTAATCACTAAATTGCGCTCTATCTAGATGGGAAGAAACACAAATAACATTCATGACACTGGATTTGACACATTCTTGAGTTACAAATACCAACATAAATACATTGTTCAGCCTTTGCACTTTTTTTATTTTTAAAAATGTTAAAAGTCAAATCCTTTCTTGCTCAATAAATGGCTGTATAAAACAAATGTCATTGAGAAGCTAGCTAGAAGGGATTGAGGTTAAAGCTGTGCTGCTCAGGAGAAGGTTGGGAATGTTGCCTTCCAGGAGACATTTGACAATGTCTGGAAACATTGACTGTCACAGTGAGTGGGGGGGTGGTGGTATGGGGTGGGAGAGGGGCTAGTGGCATCTAGTGGGTAGAGCCTGGGGATACTGCTAAACATCCTGCAATGTGCAGGACAGACGGCCACAACAAAGAATTATCCAACCCAAAATGTCGATAGTGTTGAATTTTTAAAACTGGCTTAAAGCCTTTAGGTGGAACCTACACAAAAAGAAGTAGTGGATTATTTTTGTCTTGTTTGTTTTGATTTGAATTTTTTGGGGGGTTGAAAGATCAAATGCTACCAGCGTAGCTGCCTTCTGGGATACTGATTGTCTTCTAAAAAAGACATCTCAATTTTAAAGATCTTCATTCTTGTGATTGGACTTTGAATCCAATCACAAGAATTGTGCAAGTTTAAGAAATGTTCTTTTACTTGTTAAAATTAAACATAGTTTATCCTTTCCTGCAGAAATTTCTTCCTCATTCACTACCTGACAAAGCCACTTATTGTTTCTCATAAGATTTCCTGATCCTTGAGACACAAAGGGATGCTTGAGTGCTTCCTTTGAATTAGCAGATTTTTGAGAGTGTGTGCAGGACGAGTAATGAAGTTAGAAAGCAATTTAAATCTAAAAAGAACTCTATTAATGAAGTTTATGTAGAAGAAAAATGGTTTAGAAGATACTATTCTTTAGAAAAAAATTGGTTTTGTGTCAGAAAACGATATATAAAATTTACTTTTGCCTTCTAAATATATGTGTGTAATTTCTATCATTGTAATCTATTGGATTTAACAAACATTTATTTAGTGCTGCTTAGTGTTATAAGAAACCAGCAGGCAAACATTTATTCACATCTTCAAGTGCCAAGACATTTAGCAACAAACAAAATTGTTTATGTGCGTGTTAATATAAATCTGCAACTAGAGACCCAGCTCTTTGAGATGCGATTGTATCAATGTTAATATAAAAGACAAGGTTTGCTATCACATTATTTCCCTCATGTGCTATATGTAAAAAGTGAAAATAAAAATATCTTTCTACTACCCAAAGTGAACTACAGATTCTATATAATCCCTATCAAAATACCAATGACATTGTTCACAAAAATAGAAAAAAAATCCTAAAATTTATATGAAACCACTAAACATTTGAATTGCCAAAGCCACACTGAGCAAAAAAAAAAAAAAAAAAAAAAAAAAAAAAAAAGCAAAAACCATCACATTACCTGATTTCAAAATATGCTATAAAGTTGTAGTCACCAAAACAGCATGATACTGGCATAAAAACAGACACATAGCCAATGGAAAAGAAAGGAGAACCCAGAAATTAATGCACACATCAACAACCAACTGATTTTTGACAAAGATGCCAAGAACACTCCTTGAGGGAAGGATAGTCTCTTCAGTAAATGGTGCTGGGAAAATTGGATATTTATATGCAGAAGAATGAAACTAGAGCCCCACCTCTCACCCTATACAAAAATCAACTCAGACTGGATCAAAGACCTAATTGTCTTTGAACCTGAAGCTATAAAATGACCAGAAGAAAACAGGGGAATTGCTTCAGGACATCGGTCTGGGAAAAAAATGTTATGAATAGGACCTTAGGAGCATAGAAAACAAAAGCCAAAACAAGGAAAAAGGGATAATACAAACTAAAAAGCTTCTCCATAGCAAAGGAAATAATAGAGTAAAAAGGCAACCTACAGAGAGGAAGAATATATTTGCAAACTATTCATCCAACAAAGGATTAATATCTAGAATATACAAAGTACTAAATAATCTCAACAGCAAAAAAAAGAAAAATCCAATTAAAAATGTGCCAGTGATCTGAACAGATATTTCTCAAAAGAAGATATACAAATGGCCAAGAAACATATGAAAAAATGATCAACATCACTAAGAATCAACCTACATTTCAGTTTGTTGTGATAGACCTAAAATGTATATAAGTGTCCGAAGATGAGACCACTTGTATGTGATGTAAACTAGGATGTAATTCTGTTGTTTGGAGACAGTAAATTACCAAATGGTGCAGTGTGGATTGCATGTACCAAAAGCATGTGGCTGACTTGGGTGAGTCAAGCAGACCTGGATGTGAGGTGAAGTGAGCCATCAAGCACAGAAACCTACTCACTAATGCAGGGAAAGGACTGAGGGACAAGATGTGGCCACAGGGCATAGTTAGAGCCCGCAGGGAGTCTTGACTCTGCAGAGAAAAACTTCCTTAGCCCCAATTCCAAAAGCTGTCAAGATATCGGGGTTGGCAAGGAGAATATCCAAATGATGACTCAAAACTCAGGGTTCGGGCAGGTGGCAAGACTTGTACCAAGGGACTTGACAATTTTGGTATAGGATCCAACTTCATGGAACTGGCACAGACCAGGCGAACTCTCACCCGAGAGGAGGTCGTGGGTGGAGTGAAGAATGAAGCGAACTCTCAGAACCTAGGAACTGCGCAAGCACAGGATAAGAACAACACAACATTATGTGGGCGGTGTTGCCATTTCAGTGGTATAGGCCATCTGAGTCTCCTTAGCATAGGCTTTTAGGGTCCATTGGCCATAAAGAAGCCTGGGCCTAAACTAGGTGCCAGCTGTTATGGCTGAACATTTCGTGCCTGGGTTTGGCACTCTGACTTCATTCCAGGCTTCATCTTTCATCAGAAATGAATGGGTAGGAGTTTGGATGCAAAGACTTTCAGGAGGTGTTAGTCTGTCTTAGAAACTGGTAATAGTCTAATTAATCCAAAAGATGAATTAATGTGAGGTGTTAAGGAAGACAGCCTGCAGGTAGGGTGATCCTCTGTGTGTAGGTACGATGCTCTGAGAGAGAAGGTTTTGATTACAACAGAAGGCATTCTCTTATGTTTGTTGGTGGCCTTATGTTTCTGTTTTAGATTCATCTGTATTGATCCACAGTGATGCTTAAGTGAAGCATGTGGCTCTATGCACAGGACAATTCCCTGAAGCATGTCCTCTTTTGTGAATATATTGTACTTCTTCAAAGAGCCTTTCATAATTCTTCCACATCACATCGATTGCTTTCTTTAAAAAAAAAATTCTGTAATGCAGCTGGAAAATGTAATTGAGCATTTAAGCAATCTTTGCTTAATAGTCTTTAATTGTTTCAAATATATTACTCTTATTTTTCTAAAACGTTAATGCGGAGGGCTATCCTATGGTTTTTGTTTTTCTTACGAGACCTAACACAGTGCTTCTCTGGATATGTGAGCAAACATCTTATTTTCTGATCAATCGATTGTCTGCATGAGTCAGAACTCTATCATTGTCTGAAAACACTTATCAATTGTGTGACATCATACTTAGAAAACATCAGATTGGAAATTCATGGACTAAGAGTTCTAATTCTAATTCTGCATAAATTTTTGTGTGACTTGAACAAATGGTGATTATTAGGGTATTTATCTGTAAAATAAAAATGCTATAAAGGGTTTATGGTCAAAATTGCTTATGTATGAAAGGGAATTTTTTACGTATATAGAGATGAAAATGAAAGAAAACTGAATCTTGCTTCTGATCCCATTTTGAGTAATGTTGTATAATATAATCCAGACAACAATTTGATTACATGGAGAATATATTGTGAATCAAAAATGAAGACTTTCCTTAATGTTATCAATATGTGGGGATTTATTTGGAAGCATGTAAAAATGTTCACATTAACTTTTCTAGAAAACCGGTGAATAAGTGAACTACGTAGCAGTCCTGTGTAGTTTGAAAACTGCATCTACATCTTCTCCTAGATTCTAATTTAATACTTTGCAGCATTTTATTGTCAGTATCATTCATATTATAAGCTAATTAGAACTATCTAGGGAGTGTTATTATAGAGCTAAAGAATATCTGACACTCTAATTCATGGAATTATTTTCTAATAATGCCTTCAAAATTATTTGGATGGCAGTTATTAAATGGAATAATCTTATCATTATAGAAATCATTATGTTACTTTATATAAGTATTCATTGACTAGGAAGCATAAATATGTTTTTATTTTCTTATTTTTAAAATGATGAATACCAGAATAATAAAGTAAAAGTAACCTAAATCATTTTCTCCTTTTTTGGACATGTGATTTTTTTTTTTTTTTAAGATTTTGAACCCTGTAATTTACTTGTTCAGCCTATCACTCGCTTCTTTTCTCCAGAAATAGCAGTAGGAAACAAACAGTGAAGGAATGCTTCTCATCCGAATTTATATCCCTTTTTTTCTTGCTAAGTGGAAGAACTTTCAATTAAGCTTGAACTCTGATATGGTTATTCCCTGTGGTTTGAGCTCTTTATAGAAGAGCTATCTTTTTGTTGCTAAGGTTGATGATGATGATATTTTGGTGTCATAAAAGTTAAAATGAAATGCTTACCTGAATCTTTTTCCTCATCAAGAGTGACGTGTTTTTATTTTTCTATAGTTTTTTGTGTCAAGAATAAGATCTCTTTTCCAGTGTTTATATATAGATTGAGGGATTATGAATAATTACATTTTCATCTTTGGAATTTATATATATTCTCTAAATGTATGTAGTTCATATATATAATATATACACACATATGAATACATTATATATATTTATATGTTGGATTAATGTTAAAAAAGTAAAACACAGTTACTTTTTTATAAGCATCCATAATGAAGGGAAGAAAATATAGTATTTGAGATTCATGAATATGCTCATACTAATGATCAACCTCACAAATTAATTTTGTTCCCAGTGTGATTATTTCTTCTTATTCCTATTCAGTTTTATAATTGTAACACAGCATTGATCTACAATAGCCAAGGGAGTTCATTTGCATTTTGTGTATGCAGCGGGATGTCTCACTTCTCCTGAGCTATGACACATGTAGCTAGTGTGTAGGGTGAGACAACACTGCCTCCTCAAAATCTGTTTGAATCCATGATCTATTTGGAGACTGAGACACCTCTGACAGTGGAGGAGACATGACTTCTGTCTACAGTTGGGGTTTGGATAGGTACATAATATAGCTGTTGGACTCAGATTTGTGAGATACTATGAAAAAAACAAGGTTACAGACAGGAAAAAATTGATCATAAAGAATGAAGTTTGCCATAGTCAGAATGGTATAGCTGTGTATGGCAATAGGTACAGTGAACAATACCCTTTTAAGTATTTGAGCAAGAAAAAAAAAATCACACTTTCTGAGTGTGGATCCAAGTATAAATCTGCTTAATCATAGCACGGCAGCAAGTGTTTGCCTTTCAGAGGGTCTCTTGTGGCACAGAATGGGTTGACAGCAATGTTCATCTGACCTAATGGGTAGAAATCGGCACTTCAGTAGGTTCAGGGACTCAAAAAGAATCTCTGGGGCCAGTGGTAGAGTCCAGGTTTGGCTAGAAGAGGAGAGTGGCAGCATGAGTGTTTTGCATTGACAGTGATGGCAGCTCTGCAGGGACAAGGGCTGTGCATCTGTGCTTCTCTGGCATTGTGGCTGGAAGAAGGTGACCAACAGGACTGTAGTTTAGACTGAAGTGTGCCCAAAGTAATCAGGCAGAGAAAGAGACACACATAAGAGGCTTGCATCTCTGATCTCTGGAGAGACCTTTGTAGTCCAACATCGACTGACACTTTATAAAAAGAGGATTTCAGGCAGTCATAGTTAAGCCTCTCCAGTGTTGTAAATGACAACCAAATATTTAATAAAAGTATAAACGCAATCACATGAAGAGTTATTTAACTTACATAGGCACAGCATTTATCAGTATTGTATTATGCTGGTATTTCTTAAGGCCAAGTCATGAAGTTGCAAGAGACAGTTCATGAGGACAAATCATAATAGTTCTACTTTCTTTTCGATTACATATAAGTAATAATAGCAAACACTTATTGTCCTCTTCACATTTGTTATCTCATTCTCTCTGCAACTTTATGAGGAAGATATTATTTTTAATCTGTATTCTATAAATGAGGAAACTACAACAGATGTAAGTTGAGTAACTTGCCCAAGATCCTATAGCTGGCAAAGGGGAGAAATGAGATTCAAACCTCATTGGCTTGTGACTGTCTCCCACCACTTTATGTCCACTACTGGGAGAAATACACTGGGCTAGAAAATGTTATATGACCCAACTGATGCAATGTTCCTTTAAGCTTTAGTAACAAATATACTGTAGTCCTTGACTGTGTTTAAATGATTTAAATCAAGATTCCGTCTGAATGTGTCTAATTTATAATGCTGGTGGAGAGTTACAGGGAGATTAGTTAACATTATTCAGTAGTTGGTGGCTTCTGTTAGCAGTGGATTGATAACATGACAACTTGGAATAGAATTATTGAAAACACTGAGAAAAGTTTTATTCTTTAAGAATTTATGATTTTTTGTTACTGTTTTTGCGGAAAACACTGTATTTATTATTGCAGTATATTTTAATTAATGACCAAATGAGATACAGGTTTGTATCTATGATATCATATTGAGATAAACTCACTTAATGGTATCAATATAGCAATGGATAAACGCTTTGACTATGTACTAAGGTGAAAGTGTTACTGTGATTAAAAACTTATAGAGCTGATATTGTTACCTTAGGAAAGGCAGAATGATTTATGCTTGGGAAATGGATCCAAAACGAGTGTTGATTATTCTACCTAGATAAAGCTGGGGGGGGCACAGCGTTCTCTGGTGATGTGTTTTATGACTGTCCTTGGCTCTATCTCAACATTTTAATAAATAATAGAATGAGCACATTGGTGAGAGAGTGATCATATTTACGATCCACCCATTCACTTATGAAGAGATTCATATTTACTGAGCACCTCCTATATGTGCCAGGCACTATTTTAGGCTATGGAATGAATACAGCAGTGAACAAGACACACAAAATTCATTGTCTTCATAGATTTTTACATTAAAGTTTGGAAAGAGAACCACTCACACTCAAAAAGCACAAATAAATCATATATTAGTGATAGGCACTATGAAAAAAAATGAAGGAAGGAAGTGGAATAGAAAGTACTGAGGGTTCACAATTTTCAATATAGTCAGGTAAGGCCTCGCAGCATTGCCGACATGTGACTAAGACTTCACAGGAGAGGGAGTACATTATTCAGATATCTGGGGAAGAGCAGAGGGAACAAGTGCAAAGGCCTGGGGCAAGAAACCTCAAGTGTGGCTGGAGCTGAGTAAATGGAGAATAGTCAGATGTGAGATCAGAGAGGGACAGGGTAGGGCCAGACTCTGCAGAACCTTGTAAATCATTAAGGGATGCTGGCTTTACTTCTGAGTGAGAGAGAGAGTCAATGGGGAGTTCAGAGCAGGTGTGTTATCTGATATGACTTGTTTTTTGGAGGGTGTGATTCTAGTTGATACATAGTAAACAGATTGTAGGAAAAATATACTGCAGAAGCAAGGAGATCTACTGCAATAATGCAGCCAAGAAATGATGGTAGCAGTAATTATGCTCAGTTTCCGGGTGTTTATTCTGCCGTGCCTTTACTTTAAGACCTACTCTGATTTCAGAAATGTTAAAATATGAAACAGGTTTTTAACTTATATTGATGATATATAGTAATTAAAAACTGTAATTCCTCAACTTCCTGTTTTTAGTACTTGTTGGTGTTTTAGTGGGCTTACCTTTCAAATATCCCACATCCACATGAAAATATATTTTTGAAAACACAGAATTTTTATTAAATATCAAATTTTATTTTATACCAATAAATTGTATGTTATTATAGTTAGAGTGTTACCTATTTATTTACCCTAAATAACTTTTTAAAGCATGTTCAGCTCCTTGAGATCAGCAAGAAAATTCTTGTCAGGTTTATATCAATTTTTCAGGCAAAAATGTTATTTTTTTTTCTTTCACTGATGGCATTTCTTTTGACTATTCGTACCAAAATTGAGATTATATAAAGACTAAATTGGAGATACCACGCATCCTAATTACTCCATCTGGGGAGCCTTCAGCAGTTTGCACCAAGTCCCTCTGACTGCGTTGTAAAGTAGTCCATGCACTTCTTGTACCTTCTGGTTTATGGATGGATTTTGTCAGCACATTTTCTCTTTATTACTAAGAGATCTTCCTTGAGGTCATATTAGACTGTCATGAGAACAGCATGCTACTAAGCTGTTTGTGTAATGTTGACTAATGTGACATTATTTTGTAACTTATATGGCAATATGCTTTATCATTTAAAAATGGCTTGAATTCAGGATGTTTTAACTTTAATGAAAATTCTTTCATGAAGGACCCTAAAAGCTTAGTTACAAAAATACTGCTGAAAGAATTTTTTTTGATAACTATCTGGTAGAAAGCTGGATTTGAACCTTAAGTAAATTTAGTGGAGAACAAGGAAATAACACTTTAGGAAGTAGCTGTGTAGCAGCTATTCCTAGGATCATTGTTTTATAATTACTGAATGCCAGCTATCTGTAACTGTAGTATTAATAGTTATATAACCATGTTTAAAGATCAGATTAAAGAAAAATGGTAAATATCTAGGTATTATTTAACCTTATGAATGAAGAAGAAAAAATAATTTTAAAAAACACTGTGTAGGAAATAGGTGCACACTTCCATAGGTTATCATGAAGACAGATCTGTTTGGTACAGATAATTTCAGTAGTATTTACAGGAGAATATGCATGTTACATGAAGCTCTGCTTATTTCTTAAAGTGATTAGGTATAAAATGCTTTTTTGGTTTAAACTATTTACTTTTCTAATTCTTTACCTTCTCACTATGATAAAGAAGGGTGGGAGATGAAGGTGGGATGAGTTAATTTCATTTTCCAATACCGAATCGGAAGTGAATTTAATTTTGGTTAAGGTAGGGAAAAAAAATTATTTCATATCAAATTCTCTAGGAAGGTGCAGTGAAAAAACTAATACTGTATTTGCATACCATAGTTAGGATCACAGGATGAAGTTCCGCAGTACCTGATTACTTATCTAAGCAAAAGGCAAAGCCGTCCCTCTCAGATGATCTATCTGAGGCATTTGATAGCCTCTTTCTCAACACTTTGTACTACTCAGGAAGTAAGCAGCTGGACAGAATGGTCAGCACAGAACCACACATTTTATTTGGCAATAAGACAGAAAGCTGACCTGAACATCTGCCTGTGTTCTATTCTATTCTGATTTTAGGAGCATCAGTATAATTCCATATCGGCATCATACTCTCTTCCACTTTATGTTGCATTGCCGTATAAAGCCTGCGGTAGGGCATATACTCTGTCCGAAATCTTATTTGATCTCTCTACCAGAGTTCTTAAAACGATCAAGATGAGATGGCCATACCTTAGGAGGTGTTCTAACTAAACTAAGGGAATGTAGTTCTTTTTCTGTTCAAGATACAGCCGTGTAGACAGCTGCAGATTTTTTTTCAGCTGAGGTCTTTGTGAGGTCAGAGTATTTTCTTTCCTTCTTATTTTCTAGAAGTTTAAAGTGAACCCTGGGGATAGGGCTCGATGCGATCATGGGACTAGATTCCTGTCACAGGGGCAGAAGGTTCAAACATCTTTTCTTTCATGTCTTATTTTTTATATAATTGATATTGTCATTTATTTATATCTAGTCTTAATTTAAAAAAGATAACGTGTGCCTAAAAATTACACACATTACAATACCATAAAATGAATTAAGAAACCAGAAAAAAAGGAAACAACACTAGGAAAACTAATATAAAACCAACGGTAAATTTAGAAAGTAAAAAGTGGTGCTCAGAATGTAAATTGGAATATTATCAGTATTATCTTTAAATTTTTTAGCATCTAAAGGAAAGAGAAAACAAAGTATTACAAGATTTCAAATTGTCATGCTGTTAATGCTTACTAATTCCTCAGGAGGAAACAAAAAGGTTTTCTGTTTTTGTACTCCAGCTTTAGATATGTTGTTCTAATAGGGTACATTGTGATGAGGTTAACAACTGTCTTCAAAGATATCTCTCCAGTGAATACAATAAAAAAATATTGCAGGCATTTTTCTTATTTATATTTAATCCTGTGAGTGACAGAAATATAAACTCAGTAAAAAGAATTTATATAAATAGTGATCATCTGAAAACAATGATCTCTAAGGACATAGGATTGTGATCATCTGATTTTGTTCCTAGGATAAAAAATCAGAATATCTAGAGCAGAAATTGGCAAAGTTGTCCTGTGCAGGTCAGAGTAGATTTTTTTTTATTTTGCAGGTCATATAGTCTCCATCACAGCCTCTCAACTTTGCCTTTGCAGCATGAAAGCAGGCATAGATAATGTGTAAATGAATGGTTATAACTGTGTACCAATAAAACTTTATTCGAATGATCAAATGATGAGCCAGATTTGGTTCATGGCTGTAGTTTGCCAACTAGTCATCTAGCGAAATAGGACTGTATTCACTTCAGAGATTCCTCTGTGTCTGTAACTCCTCAGAACAAATTTTTCATAAGTATTAGAAAATAAAGATTAGAAATTCAAGTATTTCTTTCAAGTTGAAGGCCTCAAAGACAAAAATTCTATTGCCATAGAAGGGTAATATATAATACAGTCTCTCAACCAGGAGGTGACTGACATCTTCATTTTAAAAGTAAAGAATTTAACCAGAGCTACCTCACCTCTGAATAAGGAAGTTTGTGTGAGTATAATCAATGAGGGTCCACATTTACCCCCCAAATCCTACATCCTACAGAAGAAAAAATGTATGTTCATATGTGTGTCAAGAAAAGTATACTAATAAATCATGTGCACCTGGGAATGGTGACACACCTGCCAGATCTCTGAACTTAAGCAACTTACCTCACCTGTCTTTAACTTAATCTCCTTACCATGAAAGTGGGCATAATGATTCCCTCCTCACAGTGTTGCTATTAGGCAAAATGCTAAGCCACTAGCTGAAGGATTCATATGTATTAATAGATAGTAGTTCGGGCCCTGAAGAATATGCCAAAACTCTTAAATTGTTGCCTAGAAAACTGTATCCAAACCATGGAAGTGTTTGGTTTGTCCTGTAAAACATGGGCTGCATAGGCATCTTGGATACAAATATGAAAAACATATAGGCATATACAGTGACTTTACATGGAAGAATGAAATAGATTTCAGGGAAAAGAAAAAACTAGAAGATCTGACTGCATTGAACCTGAAGTATTGAATAAAAACAATCAGCTGTTCATGTAAACAAGGCATGTGGCCTCCAGTTTGCACAGACCCCACTGGCAAACCCGGTCATCCTGAAGCTCAGGCTGGGCTCTGCTACTGTTTGTAATACAGCTTGTCCTGCTGCTTTGCTTTGGCATTGCCCAGAAGAAACAGAAATCCTTCTTGGTCCATGTCTACATCTTTCCTTTTTTCTTTTCTACATTTGGTTCTCTTAATTTTTTTACATTATGTGATTCTTGTTAGAATCCCAGAGAGTAATGACTTAGAGTGTAATGACTTAGAGAGTATATTAATCAAGAAGGTAATAGGAGTTCTGTGGTGAAGGGATTTTCTGGTTAAGTAAGCTTTAGGATGCTAAAAGAAGCAAAGAAACCATGTGTCTCCTATGGGCCTCTCATTCTTTAATATATCCATGTGTAGTTTCCAAGACAGGAGGGCACTATACAGAATTCTCAAACTTATTTTAATAAATAGATTTTTTATAAAAAGTGAATTTAATGCCCCATGCAGTCATGGCCACTTAGCCATTGACCACATTGTTCCCATGGAACATGCTTTGGGAAACACTGCCATTGCCATTCTAAAAATACCCATAGAATTCATAATTTTAAAATAAACACTCCAGATATATTTGTTGCAAATGGTATCTATAATACCAATTACCTGATGATTGAACCTACTTCATAACGTTGCTGTATTATAATAAGTCAAGATTAATATAACTAAGATTTTATTGAATACTTATAGGCAACATGCAAGCACTTTGCCAGATTATCTCATTTAATCTTCACAAAAATCTAATGAAGTGAGTTTTCTTACTCAAATTCTATAAAAGATGAAAATGAGATAGAGGCTAAATAACTTGCTGATGGTTACACAGCTGGCAAGTAAGGCCACCAAGACCTTAGCCCTTACTCTCAGCTGCTGGACTCCACGATCTTGACTGAATTCAGTAAGAGTCGAAAGACACATGCTCCAAATTATAGCTAAATTAGTTTGATCTTAGGCCATGTTTCTTTCACTCAGTAATGATGTATAAACATCATCTGCCTATTGAAAAATCACTCTAGCTTTTAAGTATGAAACTTTAATAAATGTAGAAAATTATATATTATATTTAACTTCCTTTACCAAAACACATGACAGGCTAATTCAGTAGATTCACAGAATTATAAGATTTAAAAAGAAGGGACAATGAAAAGTATTATTACTTTATAATTTAAAAATGTCATATGATTTGATAAAGGTGTTTTTAAAGATACTGATATTAAGATCTATTAAGGCATAGATTTCTTATATCAGTCCCTGAAGGTACTGATTAGCTCCAAACTGCTCCCTATTTGAAGCAATTGAAGGCCAAAAAGATCAATAAAAGCTACACATAATGTTTCTGAAATTTTCTTTGCAAGGTGATGGAAATCTAGCAGTGCTTAATAGAGAAATAGATATGCCTAAACTCCCTTTGAACCCATGTCATCACTCCTCAGCTTGCCCTGAAATCTTGTGTATAGTTTTGCCCCAAGAGGTACAAACTTCCAATTTTTAAGGGAAAAAATATGACAGCATCTTAGATAGATGTTCAGTGAGATCTAACAATAGTCAGTAAGTTAGAAAAAGATATTTGTTTTTTGGTAGGTTGGTGCAGAAGAAATACACAAAATAATTATAATAAAATATTATCACACTTAACTGATGATTAATTGTAAGTATATAGATATATGGATGTATATAAATATACATATACACACACATACATGCTATATTTCATTGCTACCAAGATGCTGTTAATTACAATATAAGCCATTGATATAAACAAAGCTTTTCAGAAAGAAGATAAACGTATCAAACATGCCAGTTTTTGTAAGATACATTCAGGTTCAGAAACAATGTAAATTCAAGTGTATTTCATGATGGAGTCTGGCTGAGAAGGAATTGATGGATTATTGACTAATCAGATGTGGGGGTGGTAGCATGAGAGATGAAGATATGTTTTCCTAAGTAGCTAGGTGAAGGGTAAGGGTTGTGGACCTGGGAAGCAAATGAAGATTCTAGCATGCTGTGAAATGTATTTTAGAAGCTCTAAATGATGAAGGTCAAGTTCCAAGCCTTGTTGAGTTACTTGGGTTTGCCTGTAAATGGGTCACCCTCTAATCATGGCTTCTTTGCTCCTCTGGTGTATTTACAGATACTGAAGATGGATAGGCATCATTAGGTATCTCTTATTACATTGTCCCACAAATATCTTAACTGTGAGTTTTTCAGAATAATATTTTTTCCATTTGTGTCTATAGGGTGATACCTATTTGAAGAATTCATGACCATGCGTCAATGTTCATGTCTCACTGAGATTGTTCCATTTTCTTCCAGAAAAAAAAAATAAGGTGGTTTATTCCCCCCTTATATAACATGCATTTTTTTCCAGTTCTGAAAATGATGCACGGTAATTAAAGAGAACTTGAAAAATATTAGTATAAAAACTTAGTCACCCATAAATGCACATCTACCTGTAAATACTTAATTTGAATTGTGTCAAGTTTTTTCTTTACACATCTTTTTTTCATGTAAAATTGAGATCACATAGTATACATAGTTTTAATTCTTTCCCATTTAAAATTGACACTGTAAACATATTATCTTTAGAACAAAATATTTAGTCTGAGTAGATATGAAAGCAAATATTCAATAGTTTGATTCAGTGAAATAATGGTTTATTTCATACAACTTAGACTCATGTTCATCCATTTTATTAGAGTGACTTCAGAGAGGAAAGTTTTATAAGTTATGGTTTTAAGGAAAATATATTACCATATAAAACCATATAAACATAAATATATTACCATACAAAAGGAAACTAGACCTAATTACCGTATTTTTAACCAGTCACTATATTTTGTAGTGTTTTAACACTGTGAGCTCAGGTGGTTCCAGATGTTTGCAAATTTGAACAAATAAAATTGTACAAATTGCCATTGATAATAACCCAAGATTTTATAGTATTTCTGGAAAAAAATGAGTGACTCTCTATAATTTTAAATCATTGTCACAAATCTCCCTAAACTTGTATTTTCTAGACAGTCTCTGGTCCTTAAAGATCAATAAGATATTCTAAATTGATAAAACGCTTTAGGTTATAAGTCTATGCTCCTGTTTGAAGAATTTTCCATAGCATCATTAGTCATTATTTCCTTCCCCAAAGTATGTGATATCTACAATCATGTTTTTAAAAAGAAAGGAAAAAAATATAATAGAATTGCATCAAACTTTTAGAAATGAATTCACTATATTTGATCTTAGCCAAAAGGCCAAAAAGTATCTAGAAATGAATTTAATTAAAATGATTTATAGTACATATCATTTGTCCCATTATTTTAAAAACTCTATTTTGATAAATATCAAGCATCATATTTGGAATAATCTACTTTTTTTGAGTTTGATCATTTAGAATTATACCTAGTATAAATGAAAGTTATTGCCCACTGGAAATCCATTCCTTTTAACTATTGAATTAATGTGTTAGTCACCTTAAAAATTCCTGGTGCTGGATGAATAATAGGTGCTCAGTGAATACTTGACCCACTACCTGCTGAAAGCCTATTCTGACAAGCTCCAAAAAGAGGGGTGGAAATCTATAATATTGGAGGGGACAATGACACAGACGTTCAGAGTAACGTGGTTACGTGAGTGAGAGGGGAAGCACCTGAAAAAGAATGAGGGAGACTCAAAAAGAGCCAGAAAGAAATTCTAGTATGTACAGATTAGCTAATTCCTGTTTTTCTCAGAGTCAGTATTTTTTAATACTATTTCCTTGTGATGGTTTTCTTTTTCTGATATTATGCCCTAGTTGTATTATGAACATCAAGAGGTTTCTGCAGGGATATGTATTTGTAGCACATGCATAACAAAATCTAAGACTGTCATTTCAGAGAGTATGTATCAGTCATCAAGTGATTGATGAGAAAAACTATCTGGGATCCATTTCTGAAATTGGATAGTGACATATCAAAAGAAATAGCTTTTCATGTTAATTGTGATAATGACTCTGTGGTCTTAGTTATGCTACTAGAAAAAAATTGACCTCTTGGAATATGTACTACCAAATAGCAGGAACTGGGCTCTTATAGATGATGACTCAAAAACACTTAAAACTGCAAGGAGATGCCATTGCATTTTAAAATGAGGTTGATTGCCTAATCAATGTTAAGAGACATTGAGAGAGAGAAATCTAAGACTCGACTTTGCTTAATTGGATTGTCCAGTTCTCAAGATGCAGGATACTGATTCATCAATATCACTAGCCACTTATGAACCATCACAACCCTTCAGCGCATTACTGTATTGCTGCCTTTCGCACTGGAGGATGCAGCTATGATGCTGTCATACTTGCTTGGTCTGAAAATATTGACAATTTATTGATTTTTTAACAAATAATGGTACCTAGTAATCTCATCTTTATTTCTAATTGTCCAAGGAGCATGGGTTTATTTGAAATATTACACTGAAAAAGATGCTTTATTTTGTTTATAATTGTGAAAGAAAAGATTTTATAGCATACCCACTTGTCTATCAGTATATGCAGCTTCATTGTCTTTTATTTCCAGTAGTTACCTCAATAAATCACCTTTTTAAATGACATTTATGGACAGTATATAAATTATTGCATTTCCAGTTACAACACAGCATTAATGGGAAATTGTTAATGGAAACTTGAATCATCTAAAGTATCCAGAATTTCAAAATGACAAATCTATTATTTATTATGAATAATAGTCCTGCAGTTTAATATAGCTACTATTTTTTTTTTTTACAAAATGTTAATCATTTATCCTAATTCTTTGCATAGTGGAAGAGGAGACAAATGTTAACCAAGATAAGAATGTAAATTTTCAAAGATTCTGTCTACTCATTCTACATACAGGCTCATTTCTGACCTTGTGAACCTTAACAGAAAATAGAATTGAAATAAATAAATTTTGTATCTTTGTATCCATTTCTCTTCATTTCCCTCTGCATCTTGCATTATTTAGTAAATGTTCTCTTGAGTCAAGATATGCAGAAGATATTTGCTTTGGAAATATTTTGCAGATGGAAGTTGATGAGTCTAGGCTTCCATCATTGTCTACGGTTTGCCATTCTTTTCAGTGTTGTCACTGTCACCTTTCCCTCTCTGTACTTCCATCATAACTAGAGCTGAAAGGCCATTTCTGTACTTATTGAAATAACATGATAAACAGCTATTTTACTCTGTCACTAAAAATGTATTTTTAATTTGCTATTTGAGAATAGGAGGCCATACTTATTTGAACATCACCTATAGATTAGTCATTCTTTTAGCTATCACCATATTCTACATGCTGGGTTGTCATTTCTAAATATTTTTAAACAGCAGCGCCTATATAGGACACAGAAAAAGTCCTTTCTATACATAGACAAATATACACGATTATATCAAAGTATATATGATTATTTTTTGAGGGTTTCAAAACAGCTTCCTATGATTCAGTTACAACCCAGTTTTTTTTCTCTCCCTCTTCCCCCCTCTCTTTCTCTGCATGTGTGCATGTGTACACATACATGCACATGAGAGTACTGTGGGTATGAATTATTTCACTGTACCTGCAGGGTAGCATTGCCTATAGTGATCATTACTGTTTCCCTTTATTCTCTTTTATAAATCTCAAATTACTCTTTAATATGTGTTTATGAGCCATCAATTTTTATCCCCTCCATATTTTAAGAAGGCAAACACAGTTAAGTCAAGATGACTAATGGGATGGTCAGGAGAAATGTGGGCTGGTAAAAATTAAATAGGGGACGAATGATTCCCGTTTGGAGCCATCCTTTTAAAGTAGCTAGTTATTATGAATAAAAAGCAGCATTATTAAATATTTCTTTTAATTAAATTTTGTAGTAGAGTTATTTACCCCTCTGCTTTCCAAGTCACATGTTATCTATACTATGCTTTAGCAGGCACTGACAATTTGAGAGAAGTTTTAAGTTCTAGAACCTTTTACCAAAAGGTAGGGGTCTTATTTCACATGTTTTCAAAGGGTTATATATAGTTTTTCCCAAAAACTAAAAAGACAATCATTAGAAAAAATCCATGTTTTCATCCTCCTCTTGTGAACATTGCTTCATGTCACTACTCTACCCCGACAACACTACATCCTCAGGAACATTCACAAACCGTGAACCACTCACCATCCTTCCTTGTGAGGAACACGCCCCACCCCCGGCTAACACTCCCCCATAGTTCTTGAAAAATTTAATTCTTGGCTTTCTCTTTGATATTACTCTTGTCATAATTATTGGCAATTTCACAGTCGTGGTGGATGATCCATCTAATTATTTGGCTTCCCGGGTAGGCCTCACTGACCCACTCTCCCACAATAACCTTGTCTTTCATCCTAACTCCGGTACCTACTACATGATTATATCCTGCAACTACTCCATATTCTCAGTTGCAAATTGCCCTGTCTCCATCCACAATGCTATGTTTCTATCATGCTCCCTCTAATATTCCATCTTCAAAAATGTTTCAATCACACCAGGAATCTGATCCTACCAAGTTTTCACTTCTCTCATCTTTCTCTTGTCCTCACTTTGTAGGGATGTTGCCACAGTTCCCTACTCCATTGTATTTCTCACTTATTTGGATGACTTACATTATTTCTTTATCTTTTAAACCTGTACTCTCTCTTCATTCATCCTCCCTCTCACATGGCCAGCTTGGGTCTTTTCTTACTGAGAAAACTGAAGCCATCCCAAACTTCACAAACTTCTATCACTATGTTTAAACTCCTATCTGCAATTTAACTCTAGCTACGATTAATGAACTGCCCATGCTTTTATGGAAGGCCACCTCCTCCAAATGTCTACTGGAACCCATTCTTCCTACTGGAGGGCATTGCTCTAGCAATTAAATATTGCCCAATTCTTCATTGCGATAGACAAATATAACACAATAGACTTGCTTATGTGTTATTTATTTAAAATCAAGATCATCCTATGAAGGATGATATAAGATATAATATATTTCCGAGTTAGAGGAATATATATGATATATGTAGAACAACATGTTATAGGTTCTGAATTATGTGTTATAGACTTACATTTTTTAAGATATCAATGATGTAAGAAATAATCACAAATGGCTTCAAGAAGGTAAGACTGGAACTAGACTCTTATGGATGGAGAGATTTGGATATGTGGAAAGAAAATCAAAGCAGCTATTCCAGCCAAGAGGGCACGACAGGAGCAAGTGTGCAGTGGTACAAATGAGCTGTTGTAATTAAGGATCAGAAAGGAAAACTGACTAACTAGAAACAAGGCTTCATGAAATTACTCAGAAAGAGAGATGATAGGAAAGGATGCTTGGAACCTACTTTGTGATGTCTTTGATTTCCAGGATGAATTAAATAAGCGATGATATTAGAATATACACATGGAAATCGCTACCAATTAATTTTGTGTTTTTTTCAACTGTCATTGGATAATAGAATATATTTAAGTTCATGCCTCCTTTGCTTTTCTATTTGGTACCTTCAAAACTGAGTTCACATACCATATTTCAGGACTGAGTAAAAATATTTACAGGTGGCATTGAGGCAGATGGTTTAGTGAAGAGTGGGGAGAAGCCTGGGCACACACAAAGTTGTACTCACTCTTTATGCAAGATGCATGAGGGACAGTCCTGGGCAGCAAAGGAGGCTGTCATGGTGAACAAGCTCACAACTTATCATCAGTTTACATTTCAGCCAACCTGGGCTGCAGGGTCTCAGGAGGAGACGGCAAGCCCCATAAGAAGGGATTAGGCCTTCTAAGTAAGGAGGTCTATGGTTGCCATTTCATGTGATGGCAGTAGGGAGACCTGAGAGTCATTTTTTCCTAACAAATTAGGTCCTCATCTCACTTTCTCTGGCTCTATCATCAGCATAAACATTTCACAGCTACATTGCTGTCCAGTCAAACCTTTATTCTATAAAGATTCTATAATTTAAGTAGCTATCAAGCACTTGCAATATTGCTAGTGTAACTGATGAATGAAACATTCTATTTTATTTAAATATAAATTTAAATAGTCACATGTAGCTATTGTCTACAAAATTTAATAGGGAAACTATAAGGCTAAACTCTAGCTAACATTTATGAAGGGTATCATATACCTGGCCTAATTTAAGAACCTTTCAGTAAAAGACATAATCTTTCATCATTATTTCTGGTCTTGTATGTTGTACAAATAGTAAGTTATCTTTTTGTCACAAGTTGAAAGTCCAACTATAAGAAGTAAAGGATAGAATAAAGGGAAAAAGAAAGGAAGAAAGATAGGAGTGGGGAGAAAGGGAAGAAGGAAGGAAAGGGAGCAAGAAAAGTAAAGACAAAAAAATAATAACATTGTTTATATAACTGAAAGGCCAGATGGAGATCACATCAAACCCCCCAAGATTCACGTTAGGTTGCCTTCCAGTGCCCATTACGACAAATCTGCCCACAAAGGCCTTGTGCTCACAATAATATCTGAAAAAATTAAATGTAAATGGCCATGGTTGGAGTATGTCTTCATTTTTCTACAGAGATCACCAATCCATTTTGTTTCACAGAAATTGCTTTATACATGTATATCACCTCCCTCAGTTGAAGACTTTGAAGTTCTCTACTCCAGAATTAGGACAACAGAAAATGGCATCAGGTCTTGGTCACTCTTTGTCTCTTGTTTTTTCCTTCTGTGGAGTAAGTTTTGTCTTTTCTTTGTTTTTCATATACATTATTTCACTATAGTGGTGGAGATGGCTTTTATCAGTCTCAGGCTTACATGATTTGTAGTCTCTGCAATCTAAGTGAAAAGAGTATGTCTTTTTCCAATATACCTAATGCAATTCCATGATTAATTCTAGTTGGCCCAGCTTTAATCCCATGCTCACCTCTCTAACCCAGGTGGCTGGGATTAGGAGAAAAGAGTCATCCCTAGAGGGAGAAGGAGAGAAAGCTGGCTATATCTAAGGTAGAGTTAGGATGCTGTTAGCCAGACGAAGCGGGTACTATTTTGTACAAACAGAAGCACCAGGGATCCACTCCACAGGGTATGAACCAGCACCATGTTTTAAACTGTGACTTCAATATGATGTTCTTTTCACCTGAAATACAGTGACCATATACTTATCAGAAAAACCTATCTGTAATTCCTTATATCATAAAACCTCATCCATAAAAACTGTTATAACCCCTGCCAAAAATTAATGTTTCTCACTTTATTAATGCCGTGACATCTTATTGAAATATCTCTTACCTGTACCAGACAAAAAATAATTTTGCTTGTATATGTATTCTTTTCCTCCTATTAGATTCCATACATTTGTAGATAGGAACCATTTTGATGTATTAATATTACTACATCATATAGATATAAGTGAATTTGATGTTTGCCTTAATTTTTCATTCAGTTTTTGTAGAATGTTGATCCTTAATATGTAAATCTAGTACTTAAAAATCAATCTCCATGCCCATTTTTACTTTGTTTGAATTATTATTGAAGGGCAATAATCACCTATTTTTAAGAATGATTTATCAAAAAATAATGTGATTGCATTTATATAAAAATGAATAAAGGAATTACCTGTAGAATAGCAAATGCTCAATTTATGTGTTCCAGATAATGATGAGTAGAAAACTGATATAGGTAATCCCGTCTGATTACCTGAATGTAAATTCAGGAAAATTCCCATGATGCCAAAACATTAAACCAAGCTGCTCGTTCAGTTAGCAACAAGGGACATGTGCACTTCAGCACTGGACAGTGTCCTGCCATGGCCTGTTGTCTGTCCAGGTCCTATTAAATTTTGCTTTAGACAATTAATGCTGACAAAGACACACTTAGAACTGTGAATAATTACTCTCCGTGATGTTTAGAATATCTTAAAATTATGAAACAGAATTACTTTACCCTCCACGAGAAACCCTTATCTGAGTAAGGATTTAAAATTGAATCCTCTACCAAACTATAAGTTAGTACAGTAGCAGCTATGTGATAAAAATATTTACCTAAAATCTAGTTTATGTTACTCAGTATCCTTTGTGTAAAGATTCCTATGATAAGTCACTTTTAGAAATTAATAGGGGTAGGAAAAAAGTCTAACTGAATAAACTGGTATACATGTTTTGTTTGGTAAATAAAATATTCCTATCATGATTGATAAAGCTCAAAATTAAATTAATGCATAAATAAAATTACTAGGAAATTTATATATATAAATCTTCTTTATGAGTTTTTTCGATTATTTAAAGGTTTTATAATTTTTTGAGAATTATCTTAAATCATTTTCATCTCATTCATTCTTAAATAGACTGAAGAATGCAAGAGTAGAGTAAAAAACAGCAGTGTTTGAGGAAGCAAGGTATTTCTTTCCCTTCCTTCCTCTTGGAAGATAAAATTTGGGACCCCAAGTAAAGGTTATTGAGGTAAATATTTTACAACCAAAAAAATGTGGCTTAATTTAAAGATCTGTAATTCATAAGCTGACATAATTTCAAAAGTTTAAGATCTCATTCATTTCCATTTTATTCACTGGAAACCCAAATCTGGGAGAATATTGGCTGTGCATTTCAGTCAACATGAGTAAAATTCGTTGAAATAAGAAAACTTTGTAAGGAAACCGGCAGTACTGAAATTCTTCAAACTAAAACTAATTTTAATAGAATATTACAATGTTCAAACATAGCAAAGCAACACACATTCCTATTAGGTATCAATCTTTACTCCAAGATCTTCCTTTTGCATAATATAAAATGTTGCTATGGTTTCAAATATAATATCTTTATTTTGGCATCAAGGATTATGCAAAATACGTAATATGTAGGTTGAAAATTAATGACAGTTCTCTGAAGGACTGAAAAGCATGACTTCACAATGTACAGATTTATTCATCATTTGAAAAGTTGTTGACAGTTCTCTTGGTGTGAGACAATTTGTTATCCATTATCAGATGCAGGTATAAACATTAGAAAGGCATGATCTATACAATGAATTTTATGAGCCCAGTTCTGAAGTGTTGCCTTCCTTTCCAAGAATCAGCGTCCCACCTTTTTTCCTCCACCGGGTCCTTACTAGAATGGGTTAATGGAAAACACATTTGAGAATGACTGCATCTTTTTCACTGACTAGCAATGTGACCTAGAGTCAAGACTTTCTCTGACCTTAATTCACTGACCTCTCAAATGAGGCATTTGAACCAGCTGACTATTTTATTTCTATTCAACTCTTTTTAAAAAGCATTTGTTTCTGTATTTGATTACCCAAGTAATACACATTCATTGTTGAAAAATTTTTCAATTGCTAAAACAGAATTTTAAAAAGGACAGAGGATCTGTAGTTCCATTCTGCAATATACAATATTTTGATTCTATCATTATCCTTCTAGCTTGACCCCAGTCATCAAGCATCCCCATAATGAAGAATTCATTTATGCAAACCAGAAACTCAATTCTGGCTGTTAATATTTTTAATAATATAGAGACAAAGCTATGGCAGTTCAACCTGAGGCCCTCAGCTTTGAGAATCTTACAGAGAATAATACTTCTCCAGGTAGGACGAAACATGGCGTGATTACTGCTGTATGAAATTGCTGCCAATGTTGCACTGAGCTGATTGAGCAAGGGATCATTGGAAATTAAGCCACTAGGGAAAATCTTCCTTCCCAACCATTTTTCATTCAAAGATGGCAGGAGGCAATTGCCTTTATTGAATCATAAATGGAAAAAAAAATCAAGATTTATACCCTTAGTTTCCCGGGAACAGTGAAGATTGCCTATGCTTATTTCAAGGGGATTCACAAAGAAAAAAAAATACTTTTTGCTCTAAACTTCTTGGATCATTGGCTTGAAATGTTTCAGCCAGTCTAGCCCAAGCAAAACAAACAAACAATCTAATTTCATTTCTGGGGTGGATTTGAATTTTACATAGTTGTAAAACATTCAAGGATAAAAGAAAACTTAAAATATTAACAATTGGAAAGCTCAATTCAGCTTATGGGTCTGCATTTTACCTCTGTGGAAGGAAGCTTAATATTGCCATTGATGGTAACTTAGTTGCTTCTAGTTTAAAATTCAATCAATTTAGGATTAACACAGTTCATATTCTACTTTCTTGCCCATTCTCCTTGCCCCACCCCTCTTTTTTTTCCTTTTCTACTCTTGAGAGCTTCTGGATTGAGTAGAGTTTCACTAGGCAGTTTAGGTGTGGAAACTGGGTTTGTAATTGATTTTTGATTCCTTGCTGGATTCTTCTCTCCTTGCTGACCTCTGCTGAGGTGTGACTCATCCTGTCACACCAAGAATGGGTCCCTTTGCTCCTGATGCATTTCTGTTGAGGTACAGATTCCCACGATGGCCCCAAGTTCTCAGGTTCAGAGTCACTGTGTCTTCTTGAACCCAACCTCAACCCTCTTTGAATGCTTTTGGCCTCGTAACAAGTTCACAGCTCTCCTGTGCTCAGCTTTTCTCCCAGTGGTACATTGGTGTATACAAGATATAGTAAGTCTATGTTCAGACCCTATCTAGGCGCTTAGAAATAACTTTCTGTCATATAGACGCCATGTTGGTTGCAAGCTCTCTATAAGACTGGCAATATCTCAGGCAGTATGTTGGATAACTCTTTTGCTCTGAGATTATCTCAAAATTTATCGGGATGTATACTGAAGTCTCAGTGGTCCTACCTCACCTGCACTGTTGGATTCTACACTGAGGAAAAATGGACCCAATACCAGAAATCATTCATGTCCTATAAACGTCAGCCACCTCCTATTCTCTCATCCCTACCCACTGGTAAAAGTCTTATCTCCTTTTGATGAGAAAACAGCTGTACATATTTGTGAATTCCTTCCCACCCTACAGTTTTGTTTTGGATGTGATTACCATATTTTAAGTCTTATAGGATTCAGAAGTAAAATGAAAATGAAACATATTTGTCAGGTACTTTGTACTTTTCTTGTAATTGAAAACCATAGTATTCAAGATATTTTTGTTTCTTACTACTTTTCCAAAGAAAAGTGAAAAAGAGTGAAAAAGCCCAGAATGTGACTGTTTTCACTTCATCATCTCTTCCTGAATGTGGTGATGTATTTATTGACACAGGATGAGAGAAAGGAAAAATTAACCGGAAAAACCACACAGTTGGATATCAAAATATTATGTTGCTACTGGTAAATTTACATAGTCAATAAATGGGAATATTGTTAGCATTTTAATTATATTTATTTTCACAAAGAATTTACATTTTATGGTTATTATTTTCAATAACAAAGCCCAATTTATTATATTATTTTCTAAATGAAATAAGGAAAATAATTAGGTCATGAATTAGGGGATGACAATATTCTAATGATAGCAAATCTTATTTACAGAGTGTTCACTTAGTCTCAATTATTATTTTTGTATTTTATATGCATTACCCCAATAATAATATAAACTAGATAAAATATTTTTCTTTTTTATCAATGAAAAATTTTGAGAAAAGTAGGTGAAGGAGTTGGCCGAGATGAAACAACAGGTAAATGGGAAAACAAGGATCCAAATCTAGGTTGCTTCACTCCAAAACCCATGCACTTAAACCACTGTGCTGAATTCCAAGAAAATGACTCAACCTACCTAATTTTATCTCATTATGAACTTTCCACACATCTAAAGAGCAAGGACACCTTACAACTTCAAAATCTCCATAGGCCAGGCACAGTGGTGCATACCTGTAATCCCAGTTACACAGGAGACTGAATCTGAGGCTTACTTGAGCTCAGGATAAGAGTTTGAGGCCAGCCTGGGCAACATAGGAAGACCCAACACTTATCAAAGTTCTAATCATGTATGTAAATACATATAAATACAAATATATGTTTGATTCCAGAATGCTGTGTTTTTAGAGTTAAAAAATGTATCAGCAACAACCACTCATAATTAAAACAAATTCGAAGCAAATTGGAGTAGTACTTTAAAAATCTCTTATCCTTATAAATGGTATCTACCTAAAACCTACAGGTAAACATCAGACTTAATTGTAATAATGTTAAAATGATTAGATCAGGAACAAGACACGGACACTTACTGTATCATATCTATTCTAGAATTTCTGTAAATTCTATCCAGCACACGATAATGTATTAAATTATATGTAGATTGGAAAGAAGTAGGAAAAAAACTAAAATTTCTGTATCTAATAGAACTGTTTACATGAAATATTCATAAGTCCATAGACATGTTATTGGAATATATTAGATAACTAAGCAAGTTTTCATAATAAAATCTTGTTCTCTCATTAGCCTATGATTTAGGCTTGTATGCTATCATTAGAACCAAAGTTATAAAATGCCACATAAAGGAAAAATTACAGTATCTTCATGAAGAATATGGTTCCTAGCAATATGTCTGACATAATGCACATGCAGCTATATTGAAAATTGTAAGTCATTACTGAAATAAAACATTTAATGAAGAGATCTGCCATTTTCAGGCAAAAGAAGATTTAATATTGTAAAAATGTTAATTTTCCACAAATGGACATATAAATTCATTCTAATTTCAATCAAAATTCTAACAGAATTTTTATGAAGTTTGGTAAGCTGTTCTTGAATTTATATGGAAAAGCAAATGGTCAAAATATTCTAGAAACTCCCCAGGAAGGCAAACTTACTGTGTAGTGTTGCTGCAAGATAGAGACTGATGAGACAGACAGACTAGAGAGCCCAAATCCAGACCCAGGCATCAGTGGTAACATGATACATGAAAGAGATGACATTGCACATCAGTGAGAAATATTTGGCTATTCAGTAAATTGTACTGGGGAAAGTTGGTTGTACTTATGGAAGAAAAATAATGGGATAGAATTGCCCTGAGAAATAGACTCGAATAAATATTCTCAACTGGTTTTTGACAAGAGAGAAACAAAAACAATTCAATGTAGGGAGGATATCCTTTTCAACAAATGGTGCTGGAACATCATAGGTTAAAATAATGAGTCTTGACCTAGATCTAACACCTTTTATAAAAATTAACTTAAAATGGATCATGGACTTGAAAGTAAAATGTAAAACTATAAACTATTTAGCATAAAGCATAAAGAAAATCTTCGCAATCTAGAGCTAGGCAAAAAGTCTTAGACTTAGCACCAAAGCATAATCCTTAAAAGAAACATAGATAAATTGGACCTCATTAAAACGAGTTTGCTCTGCAAAAGTTGCATGAAGAGGATCAAAAGAATAGCTACAGACTGGGAGAAAATATGTGTAGATCCCACACATCTGACAACAGATTTAAAATATATAAGAAACTGTCAAACTCAATAGTAAACCGCAAGATGGAATCTAATTAGAAAATGGGCAAAAGACTGGGGCAGTCATTTCACTAAAGAGGGAATGGAATATGCATGTCACGTAGACACATGAAAAGATGTTCAACATCATTAACTATGAGGGAAATGCAAATTAGTACTATAATCAGATATCACTATACACCAATCATAATGGCTAAAATAAAAATATTGACAATACCTAATTCTGGTGTGCATGCAGATAACTGGGTCAGGAATACTTTTCTGGTTGTAATGTAAAATGTTACAGACACTGGAAAACCTTTTGGCAGTTCCTTATAAAACTAAGCGTGCAATTACCACACAAACCAACAATTACCCTCTCAGGAGTTTATTCTAGAGCATTTATTTACACAAAAACATGTACAAGAATGTTCAGAGCAGCTTTATTTGTAATAGCCAAAAACTGGAATCAGCCAAGATGTTCTTTAACAGGTGAACAGTTAAACTATGGCAAATCCGTACCATGAAATACTATTCAGCAAAAAAAAAAGGAACAATCTATTGATACATGAAACAACCTGGATGAAACTCCAGGGAATTATACTGAATGAAAAAAAGTGAATACCAAAAGGTAATATACTGTATGATTCTATTTATGGAACACTCTTTAAATGACAATCTTTTAGAAATGGAAGACAGATTAGTGGTGTCAAGAGTTAGGACTAGGGGCCGGGCTCACGCCTGTAATCCTAGCATTCTGGGAGACTGAGGCGGGCGGATCGCTCAAGGTCAGGAGTTCGAAACCAGCCTGAACAAGAGTGAGACCCCGTCTCTACTATAAACAGAAAGAAATTAATTGGCCAACTAAGAATATATAGAAAAAATTAGCCAGGCATGGTGGCGCATGCCTGTAGTCCCAGCTACTTGGGAGGCTGAGGCAGAAGCATTGCTTGAGCCCAGGAGTTTGAGGTTGCTGTGAGCTAAGCTGACGCCACAGCACTCACTCTTGCCTGGGCAATCTTGTGAGACTCTGTATAAAAAAAAAAAAAAAAAAAAAGAGTTAGGATTAGGGTAGGGGTCCTGGGAAAGAGGCAGATGTGGTTATGAAAGGGAGCATGAGGGACCTTTGTGGTGATAAAGTTGTTTACAGTCTTGCCTATAGGGGTGGAGATATGAAACTACGTATGGGATAAAACTGTATACAAGTACAAATGAATTCAGGTTAAACTGTGGCAATCTGAGATCGGGGGTTATATTAACTTCAATATCCTGGTTGTGATATACTCAAGTTTTGTAAAATGTTACCTTTAAGATAAAGGTTACATGTGGCTTTCTGTATTATGTCCTAAAACGGCTTGTTAATCAACATTATCTCAGAAAAATATCAGTTTATAATGACACTGAGAGAACATAATTACAACATGTGCATTAAACAAAGAATTAGTATCCAGACTATATAAAGAAAACTCACAAATAAATTAGAAAAAAATTTCAATAGTGGGCAAAAGAATACATATTATTTTTTTCAGAAGACGTATAAATAGAAAATAAATATATAAATATACTGATTTTATTAGTCCTTAAGTTAAATACAAATTAAAATTACATTATCATTCTGTACTCCGCAGATTGGCAACTGTTAAAAAAGATGTATCAATCTGCGGGGTTGACAGGGATTTGAATTGGAATTCATGTATGTTGGGAGGAGTGCAAGTTGGTACAATTACTTTAGAAAACAACTTGGCACATACCATAAGACACAGCAATTCCATTCACAGATATATATCCTAGAGTGACTCCTGCTTATACAAGGATACAGGTGCAGGGATGTTTATAGAATGTTGTTCATAACAGCAAATGAAGGCAGGTCACATTAGAATGAATAAATGGACTGAGTTGCATTCAGTCAATAGAATATTATTTTCAGTAAAAATGAATAAACACATATCTACATGGATGAATCACACAAATCAAATATTGAGCAAAAACACAAATCACAAAAATGTACATTATGATTCCTCTTACAAAAATAGCAGAACTGGCAAAACTAAATGCATACTGTTTAGGAAAACATATGTGAAAGAAATTATTAAGGAAAGCAAGAGAATGATTAATTATGAAATTCAGGAAGATGTTTTAGAGAAAAAGAAATGCAGTTGAGGAGGAGAGGAGAGTTCAAAGGTATTGTTAATGTTCTGTCTCTTAGATTGGGTGATACTGACAGCAGAGCTATTAAACTTTAAACTCCAAATATATAATCCATCTGTTCCTTCGCATGAATGATGTATTTCACAATGAAAATGCCATTGCTAACCCAGTGTGTCTTCCTGGATAATACTTGTGTTTGCACTGATTTCAGTACATGTGGACTGCACTTTTTCATGTCTTTCATTATATGACAGGTACTTATTAGCACAGGATGGGCATGGGGAATTTTTAGAAAACATTCTTTCTAACATTTTCATGCACATTGTGTATTCATTCAGGATACACTGGAAAGTGTGACATTCCGATCCATCATCATGAGTGTTCAGGTCATCCTCACTAACCCGAGAAGAGTAAACAACCACAGTGATCGCACATATGGGTGGCTGCAGTTTCACTCTTGACCTATGGTTGTTAAAGGTTACTTCTAGAGAACAATCTCCACCATACCCGAGCATGTTGCAAATACGGAAGTGGCCGAAAAAAAAAGTCCACAGAGTATAGAAATAAGATATAATTTCTGCCTACAGCACAGGAGATAAAAAGACTAAAATAAATGCTCAGATGAAAGGTTTATTTTTCCAATATGATTCTCAGAAGAACTTTGAGAATGGATTAAACAGCCTCATATATTTTGAGATTTAATTAGGCAATGTCTGCACAAAAAAAAAAAACCCAAAAAACAACTGAGCTTCTCAAAGAAAAATGCTATCAAAGTGACTTTTTTTTTTTTTTATTAACTCTGGTAGTTTTGAAACACCTTTAGCTGATGCATGTTTGCTGTGGAAGCTTGTTCATTTTGCCTCCACAAGCTACTTTTAATCCTTCTGTTTAATGAGCCATTGCTTGCACTAGTAAAGCTATCAGTAGGAAGATATTTTGAAGTAATTGAATACTTAAATCTCGGCTTTGTTTCTTTTCCATATAAACGGCCAGGGCCATGGATATCTACAATATAAAAAGTCCCCCTCCTTTGTTAGAATAAAATCACATAGCTCCTTAATACATACTATGGTCATGGCTTTTCTCCTTTCTGCAGTTTCTATTGAATCTCCTCCATATATTAGTTAATACAATATTTGATAGAGATACTCTATAATCATTCACTTTCTATGTTTAATTTATTTCTATAAATAATTATCCTCTGCCCATATGTATTTGAGTAAAGACTTTCATTATTTCATTGATTTAAGTCCATTAAACATTCACAAAACCTCTATTAGACATCTGTTTTGTGCAAAGAACTATGACATGTAGCATTAGAGAGATTGCACTTTTGTGATTGTATTTTAACATTTTAGGTAACTGCTTCATTGAGATAAATTTCATATAAACTCCATCCTTTTTGACTTACACAGTTTGCTAGCTTTTAGTATATGTACAGAATTGTGCAATCTTCACCACAATCCAAGTTTAGACCATTTCATCACACTGAAAAGAAACCCCGTTATCTATTGGCATCACCTTCCCATTTTCCCTCTCCCTTCCCTGGCAACCACTGATCTACATTTCTGTCTCTACGGATTTGCATATTCTACACATTTCATACGGTATGTGATCTTTTGGACTGATTTCTTTCATTTAGCATAATGTTTTTAAAATCCATGCATGGTGTAGCATACGTCGTTAATTCATCCCTTTTCATTGTAGAATAATATCCCATTGTATACATGTGCCACGTTTTGTTTATTCATTCATCAGTTGATAGACATTTGGGTTATTTCTACTTTTTGGCCATTATGAATAATTCTGCTAGGAATATCCATGTACAAGTTTTTATATGGGTACGTTTTCATTTATTTGGGGTATATAACTAGGATAGAATTGCTACGGTAACTGTGTGTTTAACAATTTAAGAAACTGCTGAAGTTTTCTGAAGTGATTGTACATTCCACCAACAACACTGAGAGTGAGAATTGCACTTTCTCCACGTCCTCCCCAACACTTGTATTGTCTGTTATTTTGATGATAGCCAACCTAGTGGGCATGAAATTGTATCTAATTATCACTTTGATTGCACTGTTCTGATTAAAGATGTTGAGCGTCCTTTCACATTCTTATAGCCCATTTGTATATCTTCTTTGGAGAAATATCTATTTAGATGCTACACCCGTTTTTAAAAAATGGGTTGTTTGTCTTTTCATTATTGAGCTGTAAGGGTTCTTTACACAATCCAAATACAAGTCCTTAGGAGACATGTGATTTGCATATAGTTTCATTCTCTGTGTTGTCTTTTTACCTTCTTGATGGTACCAATTGCAGCACAAAAGTTTTATCATTTTTTTTTTTTTGGTCACTTGTACTTTTAGTTCTATACCTAAGAAACCATTGCTTAAATGAAGGTCACAAAGATTTGCTCCTACATGTTCTTGTAAGGGATTATAGTTTTAGCTCTTCCATTTAGGTCTGTGATCCATTTTGAGTTAATTTTTGGTTTATGTTGTGAGGTCGTTGTCTAACTGTATCCATTTGTGTATGAATATCCACCTATTCCAGGACCATTTGTCAAAAAGACTATTCTGTCCCCCATTGAAGTGCTATAGCATGCTTGTTGAAAATCAATTTATCATAAATGTAAGGTTCTGTTCTTGAAGTCTTCATTTATTCCACTAATTTCTATATCTATCCTTATACCAGTACCACATGATCATAATGATTGTAGCTCAGTAGAGGTTTGGAAATCAGAAAATGTACATACCCCAATTTTCTTTCTTTCTTTTTTTTTTTTTCAAAATTGGTTTGGCTAGTCTGGGTCCCTTGTAAGAAATATTCTTTTTATCAAATTTCTAATTATATTTCTTTTGGGGAAAGTTTATGGGAAAGAAAAAGCTACAAAAATAATTTAATAAAAAGCAGAAGTCTCCTCACTCCAAAAGTTCAGTCAGACATATCTACTCACTGAGAACTGCTAATAAACAGCATATTATTCCATAGATTGTATATGCATTATTTCATAAATGTTGTGCTATACAAACTTTTCTATAGTTTGCTTTATAAGTTAGCAGGATTACCTGATGCTCATGCCACATCCTAATCATTACTCTAAATGATTGAATTGAATTCCATTATAATGATGAGTTAAGAATTTATTTAAACAGTTCTCTAATGATTAATATTTAGCTTAATTATGACTTTGTGCTATTATACTAAATCTGTATGAAAATATATTTTCATATATCTTTTATATGTTGTGAAAGTATATCTGTAAAATCAGTCCCTCGAAATTGAATTCCTGGGTCAAGTATACAGGCATTTTACATTTTTAGAGATATAGATAATTCAGGAGGCTTTCAAAAATTTATAATCTTAGTATAGTTTTTCAGATATCCTTTTTAACCCTGTGTGTTATCAAATTGTGTTGACAATTATAAATCAGTGGATACAAAACATTTTATGTTTATCTGGACATATTTAATAGTGAGTGAAAACTGGGCATCTAAAATTTTGATAGGTGTCATTTCTAATTATTTTTCTGTGAATTTCCTATTCTCATTCTCTGTTCACGTTTCTATTGGATTAATGGCATTATTGAATTGAAAATACTTTTGCATATTGAAATTAACCCTTTGTCCCATGTTTGTTTTGTTTGGGAAAAATAATTACTAATTTACTCTTCACAACAGCTCTTCAAGTAAATTCTATTTCCATCCTATTTGAAATGAGGAAACCATTAACCTATTATAGGCTGCCATAAATGAGGGAAATCTATTCAGAATCTAACACTTCGGTAGGACACTGAATTCCATAATAAACGCATGTTGACTTTTATGTTCAAAAGCACTGTTATCATCTTTTACTCCTGAATTTGAAAAATAACATGATGTTGTAAAAGATAAATTCATATTTGCAAGACAAATTAGAGATGATTTGTATCTCAGAATTTTTTCTAGGGAATGTTTTTTTGTACTTTTCTTCTCATGGTTGTTTTTATTATGGAATCTGGCTGAAATGGTAATTGAAGGAAAGAAATATATATGAGAACCAATCTGTTAGAAAATGAAGAGTAGACTCTATTACCTAATCAGTGTAACTTTTCTGATGGGATTTTTCTATCATCCCTGACAGAAGATTGATTACCCATGTATATTTGGCCAAGATTGGGTGGGGAAAAAGGGAAAAGAAGTTCATTATCCATATAATAAGATAAAGTTTATAAAATTTATATGTATTATTTCAATATTAAATCATTTTACTCATTTTAAATTGTTTTATTGAGGTATAATTGACATATAGTGATGAACACAAATCAGAAGTGTACAAATGATCCATTTTTACAGATGCCCAAATAACAGTTCCCCATGTCAAGATTCACAGCTATTTCAGATCTTGCATTTTCACTCCCATATGGATGTTTGGAGAGATGTGTGGAGTTGTTTCCAGTCTGGGGCTACAATGACTAACACTGCTGCAAACACTTAATGCATCGTCTTTGGGTGGACATATGCAATAATTTCTTATGGGTACCTATGTACTAGTGTAATTGCTAGGTTGTAGAAGGTATATATGTTTTGTGTTAATAGTTAATGACACAGAATTTCCCAGAGTACTCTCCCACCAGCAATGTATGAGATTTCTAGTTACCAACATTTGATTTTATCTAACCTTTTCACGTTATCCATTCTGACTGTTGTGTCACAGTATGACAGTGCAATTTATTTTTTTTCTTTCTAAATCTCAGAGTTGTTCTCTGAACAATTCAATTTTAATTTCTAATTTCCTGATGACTTAGGATGTAAGCACTTTTTAATATGCTTATTAGCCATCTGGATAGTATCTTTCATGAAGCACTCATTCAAAATTTACTAACTTTTAAAATAGAGTTGACTATATATTGCTTTGTAGAAATTTTTAAATAAATTTCTATATGCTAGATAGGAAGCCCTTGTATATTTGTTTCTACAGTGTTTGCCTTTTTTACACACTACCTCTTGGATAATAAGCATTTTTAATTTTGTTGAAGTCCAGTTAATCATCTTCTTTTTTGTAGTGTTTTACTTGTTCTGTTTATGAAATCCTTGCTTACTCAAAGCCATGGAGCTAGTCTCCTATCGTTTCTTCTTGAAAATTTATTATTTTATCTTCCACGTTTAGCTTTATGGTCTATTTCAAATTATTTGTGTGTGTGTGTTTGGTATGAGGTAATGTTTTTTTTTTTTTTTTGCTTATGCAGATATCTGGTTGATCCAAAACCTTATATTGAAAAGATCCATCTTTTGCTACTGAATTGGTTTGACACATTTGTCATAATTACAGATGATCGTACATGTAAAAATCAACTTCTAGTCTCTTTATTCTGTTCCATTGACCTAATTGTTAATTATTGCACCAGTACCACATGACTTAATTAATGTACTTTCACAGTAAGTCTTGAAATCTGGTAGCTTATGTCTTAAAGCTATGTTTTTCTCTTTAAAATTGTCATGGACATGCTTTGAATTTCCACATCAGTTTTAGAATTAGATTATTTATTTCCACAATAACAACAATTGCAACTACAACAACAGCAAAACAACTGGTATTTTGATTGGAATAGTATTGAATTTATAGATCATTCAAAGGATAATTAATTTTTATCATAAGTATTCGAGTTCATGAAAATGTTATATACCTCTCTCTTTTTAAATCTTTTATTCCCTTCGGTAAGCATTTTGTAATTTTCAATATTACAGTCTTGCACATATTTCATTACACTTATTCCACAATTATTTGACATTTTTGGAGTCTTTTATTTTGGTATTTTTAAAAATTTCCCAATAATTTTTTTCTGGGATGTAGATATGCTATTTGTTTTTGTATACTGACATTATTTTCTGTCACCTTGTTAAAGTCACTTAATTCTACTCATTTATAGATTTTTTTGCCAATAAAATGTTTTCCCTTTTACATTAAATTCTCATGCTTTATATTTCTTTTTCTTAAATTATTGCACTGATTAAAACCTGCAACACAATATTAAATAAATATAGCAATAATGGATATTCTTGTTTTCTTTCCAACCTTAGGGGGAAAGCTTTCATTATTTCCCCATTAAATGTGATATTATCTATACATGTTTCTGTAGATATCGCTTCTCAGTTGAAGAAGTTCTATTTTATTTTTAGTATTCTAAGACTTTTTAACATGACTGGGTGTTGAATTTTATCAAATTATTTTTCTATGCCTATTAAAATAATCATGATTTTTTTTCCTTTATGGATTTGGTAAATTGTACTGATTGATTTTGAAATGTTAAACAAATTTTGCAATTGAAGAATAAGGACCTCTTGGTCACGATATGATACTCTTTATTTTCCAGCTTAATGTCATGAAATATAGAATGTTTATTTGATAATAAATATTAATATTTCATTTGAATGATATTTCTGGAAATTCATTGAAGATGTGCCTCTCAAATCATGAGAATGTGAAACTTCATCACTAAATTCTTTTCATAGCCATGCTTACTTCCTTCTATAAGCAGTAGAACCAATGTTTCCTCGTGAGCCAATGTTTGTTTGTTTTAGAGACATTATAAACTACTACTTCACCCTAAAAAGAGAGGTAACCTCTTTTAAGTAGTTAACTTCACTTCTTACCAATTCCACAAAACCTCTCTATTTTTCCTTTCCTAATAAAATTACACTTCCACTTTGTGCCTGTCCTTTATGTTCATGTTCTAGCCCACGTGAACTCTAACTTTTTTTAATAGAAATTCTACATAAGTCAGCTGATTCTTATGCTCCTTACTAAGGTTGAAAGTGAGCATTAATCACCACTGATAGATGTTTCTCGAGGACACAGGGCACCGCAGATTATGTTCTTTAGATTTAATGCCAAATTCCAGGACCTGCTTAAACATCATATGCTGAAAAAAAAATCTGATAGATAATAATATCTGTCAGGAAATAATATACAAAACCAGAAATATTCTGTTATAAATACACACAAAAATGAATATTTCAAATGATTTGTGACAGTTTAGTGGTCATAAAAGTATTAATTAATTAGGAGAGATTTATGTACATGTGATCTTTAATCAGAGCTGTAAATAATTGATACACAGTACTTTGCCACATGGCAGGAAAGGGATTGTTTCAGACATAAAAAAGTGGAAACTGCATGATTAGTTATGAGTTATGGCATTTCAAAATTGCTGATCATTCTATATTAGAAACCATTTGAATTTAAACTATTAGGATGTGACATATTTTTGAGAATGAGTTTTTTTAAAATTTTATTAATTTCAGCTATCCCAACATCTAGCATGGTGTCTGGAAAATTGCTCAAGAAATATTAAAGATTATAAAATTAGAGCTAGGAATAATAAGTTCTAGTGTTCTGTAGCACTGTAGGATGACTATAGTTTCAAATAGTTAGAAGGAGGATATTGAATGTTCCCAGCAAAAAGAAATGATAAGTGTTCTGGAGAATAGATATGCCAGTTACCCTAATCTGTTCATTATATACTATATGCATAGAAACATCACTATGCAACCATAAATATGTACAATTAATATATTTCAATTAAAAAGAAAAAGATTTTTAAAATGTTGAATAAGTAACAGATGAACAGGTCAATGAAGGAGGATCTTGGAATTTAGGGGAAAGCAGGAAATGGCAATGATAAGAGTCTTAGATAGGGGATGAAAACCCATCCATATAATATATGCTGACCTTTTTGCTAGTCTGTGTGAGAGAGGCAATTTTTATATGATTTAATAATTCCATGATATGAAGATAAATGGAAAAATAATTTGAAGGAAAATATGAAGCAGATTATGCTGCTGAATTCTGAATTTGGGGAATCGACATTATAATAGAGATAGATAATTGATGTGCAATGAATCGAAGAATATTAAAGCTGATATTTTTAAGGGTGCAAAGAAAAGAACATAAAGGAAAAGATAAAATCATGTGCTCTCATTTCATATTCCCTATGTTTCTTTGGTTTTAAACGTCACTTTAAGGCCCTTTGATCACAGCCAGAGTAAAAATGAGGAGCCCAGAAATGCAAATAATGGAAAGACAGAAAAGGGAAGAAAAGGGGATACTAGGATGGATTTTTACTATCCCTTAACGTCAAATTTGATGAGTAATTGCAAAGAAATGAGGTAAGGTTGCTTCTGAATAGGTGTAAAGTTTGTTCTTGATAAGATGTGCATTTTGAGCGAGAGGTGCCTTCTAATTGGGAGAAATATTTAATTTCAGAAACTTAGGGGAACTGATAGGGACAAGAGAAGAGGCAGTAGATGACTCGATACTTACGAATGACTAAGGTATAAGGGAAAGCAATAAAAAAATGGATTTTATGTTTCTTTCTACATGCAGTTTTTACCAGAGTACAGGGAGCAGGTTTAAATTGGTATCCATGATTCACAAATGCATATGTATTTGTTGAACACCTTCCCTGTGCCGGGAACTGTACTAGGTACCAGGATTTCAACAGTGAGGAAGACAGATGAGGTCTCTTATTCTAGAAAGGAAAGAGAGAGGAAGTAACCATCCAAGATAAACATGTGAGCAAGATAATTTTCCAGAGTGAAAAATGCTATGAACAAAATTAACAGTGCTGCCATATTGGCTGACAGTTAGAGACTGCTTTAGCTAGGATGCTCAGGGGAGGCATGAGGAGTCAGCCATATAGCGATCTGGGGGAAGAGTGTGTCAGGCATAGGAAGCATCAAGTGCAAGAGCACTAACGCGTTGTTTAGGAATAGGAATAAGTTCATTGCATCTGAGGAAGCATCGACCGAGGGGATCGTAGCGCAGCACAAGTTTGCAGAGGTGGGCAAGACACAAACAGATCCCATGGGGCACTGCAGACCACTGGAAAGAGTTGGAACTCTACTTAACACCACAGAGAAAATTGTTGGGAAGCTCTAATCAATAAAGTGAAAAATTATCAGCTTGTATTTTTAAATACCACTTGACTTCCTTGTAGAGAATGGACTATGTAGATACTGAAAACTTCATCTTCTCATAACCCTAAAAACTCTGAAGGGGCCAAGGATCAGTGACACATGATTGGATGAGTTTGTCAACTCTTCTCCCTTTGGTGTCCTCTTTACCCTATTTTTGATCATGTATGTATGCTTTTCAAACTCTCCCATTAAGTGACTCTAACACTCAGCCTCCTGAGTTTGTTCATTTATTTATTATTTATTAGAGATAGGGCCTTGCTATGTTACTCAAGCTGGATTAAAACCACTGGGCTCAAGTGATCTGTTCCTCCTGCCTCAGCCTCACAAGTAGCTGGGACAACAGGTGTGTAACCACTGCATCCAGAGTTTCTTTATTTTTTTTATTGTTAACAAACTAGCTAAGAGGATTTTTCTCTCAGATTGTTCCTGTTGCTCTCAATAATATGAATGAAAGTTAAGCTAATGGGGAGATTGTTTCATTTCCTTTTCAGCTATGATTTCCTTCTGGTAGTTACTTTTTTATGTTAATACATACAATCTCCTCACCATTTTAAAGCGAGACTAAGCACAGATAACAAGTTTAATTAGAGATGAAAGGGATGCATTTGTGTCCAAATTTATTCAACCTGCTTATATTTGTAGTTTTTTGCAAAAGCCTGACTGTCAAAATTTCTACCCAGAAACCAATGTGAAGAATCTATTTTATTATTTTTGCACTTGTATTAGTTTGCTAGCACGGCCAAAATGCAAATGCTACAGACTGGTGGCTTAAACAACAAAAATGTATTTTCTCATGGTTCTGGAGACTAGAAATCCAATGTCAGAGTAGCAGCAGAGTTGCTTTCCTCTGAGGCCTCTCTCCTTGGCTTACAGAAGTCTGCCTTCTTTCTCTGGCCTTTCTCTTTGTATGTACCACTCCTATTGGCTCCCTGTGTGTCCTGGTCTCCGTTTGTTACGAGGACACCAGTCATTCTGGCTCTCTTTCATGCCTCATTTTGACTTAGTTACCTCTTCATAGGCCCTATCTCCAAATATAGTAACTCTGCAATAACAGGGGGGTAGGATTCCAACAAATAAATTTTGTGGGGATATAATTTAGTCCCTAACACCACTAAAAAGTAAAATGAAGCAAATTAAAAGAGTAACAGTGGGCAAGAACATTTTGTGGAATGAGAATAGATTATAAAATTCCAGAATAGTATTTTTTTTTCCATTCACATTCTATTAATAAAGTCTCTAAATTTCTGCAATGAGTAGGGGGAAGGTTGGTATTAAACTTTAAGTGATAATATTCACTATTTATCCTTAGCTTATCCAGACATGCATAGCACCTCAGAGTTTAACTCCAAGACTAGCCCAATTGTATTTAAATCCCTTTGACTAATGAAGATCACGCAATGAGGAGAGTGATACCAGACATCCAGTTAAATAAAACAAAACTTGATTTCACTCTGCTTTTATAGTCCAGACCTTTTTCTACTTGCCAAGTTCTCATATTGTATAGATCTAGCCCATCAGATATGGTTTTCATAGCTATTCTTATAGTAAGTACCTAACAGGTGGCCTGTGTTTAAAAGAAGTATTTGCCTCAGGGATCAGAGAGACCTGAATTTATATCCCAGCTATACCACTTAGTTGATCTTAGACATCAGCTTGCTTATCTATGAAATCCTTCTTGGGATTTTGATGAGGATTAATTGATATGACATAGATGTACCTCCTGACACATGTGCTCATATTCCATAGATTTTAGGACAATTAGAGTGCAAAGATATTGTAGACTATCTTTTATTCAATCACTCACATCTAATTCAATTTCTCCTGTACCTGTTTTCATATTTGTTTCTTTATCAACCTTACAATAATGTAACAGTCTCGTATTTTGCTTGAAGATATTTTAGGGTTCTGTGTATCAGTGGCCTTCAGAATTTTATATTTTAAGTTTATCATAATTTCAGTGTATGCAAACAATGATGGGTTAACATCCTTATGTTTTAATCATTTATTGCTATTCCTGAAGGAATTTTTTTTTTTTTATGGTGAGAGTATCACAAATCAACTAATATTTATAGTGGAGGCTTACATTGTACATTGTTTTTGCCAGTAGTTCTCAGAAATGACTGTCCTCAGAGAGTTACCCATTCTTGGCCAGAGAAAAAGACAGAGGAAACTGAGTCATGTCCAAGTGGAATAGTAAACTGACCTGTTGGCCTCAGAATAGCGGGATCATCAAAATGGAGGCACCAAGAAACACAGGATTTGAAGTGGCCTCAGAAACCCAAGAGCAAGAGGCTATTTTTGCCTGTCAAATTTTAGTTATACAGATATACCCAACACCAAATTATGCCTATGGAAAAAAATGTAAATAAATATGACCATGTAATACAGCTGGCCAGACTCTGAGGCTGCAAACTAAACCAAGGCCTTGGAAATGAGAGAAAAGTATTCATTGTTCTATAGCCAGCCAATGTTTTCCCTCCCTTTCTTCTCTCTTACTGTTCCTTTTTGAAGGCATCATGGGAGTTAGCAAGAATACTTATTCTGAATAAAGCAATGGTACTTATTTGGCAGAGCAGGTGGGTGTTAAACCATAGCCTGCAGACCCAATCAGAATACAACCAGGAAAAGTCTTCCTTTGACGTAATATACCTAGTGAGAAATCTATTCAGTTGGGCAAGGTGATATGCAGCAAAAAAGGGACAGAGCTGTAGGGTAGGAAAAATAACCCCTCACTTTATCTACACAGTAGTTTCTTCTTTTTCACACTAAGTGCTAATAGCAGCAGTCTATTCTCAATGCCACTCTCATTCCCAAACCAAGACCCAATTGCTCCTAAGTGTACTTGCTGTATTGTAAGCTATCAAGAGGGTACAAGAGTAATTCTACCAGTAAAAGTGTATTCAGGTTTTCTTTTGAAACAGCTGTATTTGGGAACAACTCTATTTCCTACATTAAATATATGCACCATTATATACTACATACTGCATATGGGCATATACATATATGAAACTGGATTTTCAAATACATTTCTGATTTATGTTCAAGTAAAATATTCATTTAAAACAAATATTTTACATACATCCCAGTTGCTAGAATGACAGAAATTTGATTAAGTAAAACAATGATTTTCTGATATCTGTTGATTTAAAAGATAGCAATATAATGAATAATCTGTCAAAAGATAGAAATTTTATTATGTTGATCCTAAACTACCAATTCCAGAAATTTCATATTCAGGAGATGAGTGATTTATCAAAGTGTATCTATGCATGTATTAAAAATATTTTATTAGATTTTTAAACAATATCTGAAATGCCAAATTCATAATCAAGCTATAGTGAAATTTTAGTTTTCTGTGTCTACTTTTCCATAGAAGTTTTACGTTAACAAACAGAATCAATCTCCTTTGTTTTAAATTTCAAGATCCAATTATTCTGTGGTAATGGTTACTCAGTGTTGCCTTCCTAGATGTAAACTTCCTATATGTTGATTATTAATTGAACCATTACTACTCAAAGTTTTATCTTACACTAAATGTGATTGTCTTTGGAAGGACTGTTGAAAGTTATTATTAAATTATTAATTAAATTATCAATTATCAATACATGAATCTAAAGGCATCTGACTTTATCTTTTAAAATTTCATTAATGCTATTTAATGACAATACTCATGTTACTGGGAATAGCAATGCCATCACGGTTCCCCCTTTATAAGTTGACAACCAAAGTTCATGTTTATTGAAATGTTGAAAAATAAGTATGAATTAGGCATATTATATAGGTATACCAATTTTCAAAACATGACTCCATGTTTTACATTTTAAAATTATTTGAAGTTTAACAGTGACTCTAGTTAGGATAGCTTTAGAAAATAAATAATTTTTAAAATTTCTTTTCTTTTTGGAGAAAGTGAGAAAGCCTGATATTAAATCTAGTTTTACAACTTACTAGATTTTAGAAAGGTCCAGGTAACTTTTAAGCATCAGTGTCCTTGTTGTTGAAATAGTGGTATTAGTGGCATATCTCATAGGTTATGTGGGAATCAGTTGACATGACATATATATAAATACTAACACACAGCATGCACTCCACAGGAATAAGGACTATTAAGATGGGATGATGATGGGATGATGATGGCTGGGTGCGGTGGCTCACGCCTGTAATCCTAGCACTCTGGGAGGCCGAGGAGGGTGGATTGCTCAAGATCAGGCGTTTGAAACCAGCCTGAGCAAGAGCAAGACCCCATCTCTACTAATAATAGAAAGAAATTAATTGGCCAACTAAATATATATAGAAAAAATTAGCCGGGCATGGTGGCGCATGCCTGTAGTCCTAGCTACTTGGGAGGCTGAGGCAGAACGATCGCTTCAGCCCAGGAGTTTGAGGTTGCTGTGAGCTAGGCTAATGCCATGGCACTCTAGCCCGGGCAACAGAGTGAGACTCTGTCTCAAAAAAAAAAAAAAAAAGATGGGATGATGAATGACCATTTCCTTCTACCCAATTTATCATCCACTTATCATTCAATTTCCT